>CAUYRH010171273.1:0-14956 GCA_963574655.1 Perodicticus potto | reverse complement strand
AATGTGCTTCATATACAATCAGAAACATTTTGATCGTACTGTGAGAGATAGCCCTCATAGCATTTTCTTAATCACTATATAAAGACGTTGATACTCTACATTTGATAAGTTTCACCAGTACCCTACTAAGATATGTTTACTTATCATGTTCTGTAATCTTCTTTTCTTTCAGGAAATCAAATTTATTTTCTGGAATCACACCTCTTCACACCAGAGATTTTTTTTATTATTATTTCTTTTTGTGCAGATAAGCTGGAAATAATAATAATAATTATTATTATTATTTTTATTTTTCCCTATTGCTGTAAACCCTTTCTTTGGAGCTAATTATTCCTATTTTCCTGTTTCAAGTCTCAGATAAGCCTTGTTCTTATCAGTTCAGTCTTAAATAACACATTATCTTGTCACTTAAGAGTCCCCACAGTAATAGCGTAATAATTGAAATGCTGAGATGGTGTAACAATCAACACTCTGGCCCTGGTTTACAGTGGTTACCCCTCTATTCTTCCGATTCTGGCTTGATACAAGTAAAAAGTCCACATTGTGGCCAAGGTTGAGTTTACTTTTTCTACTTCCCTTGAGTTTTTAGTTGTACATGTATTTTTTTTTTCTTTCAACCCTCTAGAATCTGAGTATGTATGTGTGTACTGGGGCTGTGGGGTGGGGAGAATGATCATGGTTAAGAGGGTAAGGACACATCTAATTTGACAGGCAGTGCTATAATTTATGTCACCATAATGTCCTTGAGCAATCATTTAACATTGACTCTGGTTCTCTGGAATTATTTTTGAAACCTGTTGATAAACCACCACCACTGCTCATGCTCGAATTCAAGGATCAGATTTTGATACAAAAGAGGGCTCTGGTTCTTGGTGTCTGGCTCTTGGAGGCCCACGTGCAAACAGAATTCCTCTTCATAAGTCCTCTTTACCTCTCCCAACAGCCTCTGATCTCCTATTTCTTTAACATGTGCCCCACACTTCTTTTTCTAACACTAGAACTGGACATAGCATCTATGAAGGCTCAGTGAACATAATATTACTTTCTACAGTGTAGATGGCCCTGGCCTCTTCAGCTTGTCTTGTACATGATAGATTTTTCAGGCTTACATCAAAAAGCAAGATAGTTTTGTTCCCCAAATTCAAAGGGTCACTCTAGGTTTGAGTGAGGAAGTATGTACTCTATCCCTTCCAAAGCCCACTGATTATCCTTGCTAAAAAATTACCCTTTAAATTATCGCCTTATCGTTTTCTATACTTTAACATTTGAAATGAGCTAAGGATCACAAAATTGGTTTGTGACCAAATTTAAATGATACCTTCATTTTTAAAATAAATGTCTAGTTTTGTAGGAATTATTCCAAATGGGGCATATATATATTTAGATACATAAGTTTATTTATTTATGATCATTTAGTCACAATCATTATTAGCTATAAAGTAAAATTAACTGTTTAGGTATTCCTTTAAATTAGCTTATAAATTAAAACTATGATAAAATGAATAATAAATACTTTGGTATTTTTCTTAAAACTTATTTCTTTATAGAGAAGGATTTTAGTTTCTGAAAACTGTATCCATGAAGTGTTCATTGTTACAGGCACCAGATGCTTCCCCTTTCCTTCTCATAGTCATTTGCCTTCTTTTGAGATTGTCTATCCATCAATATATTCAGACTCAATCACCTTGGACGAGGCCCATCAAAGGCGCTGTTGGCAATGTCACTGGGACCATTTGCAACCTAATTAATCTATCTTTGTGGTGCCTCAAAACAGCACACGCACCGCCTTAATTGCTACAACCTTACACCCACTGGGGACCACAAACGGAGAGTAAGCATACTCTGATGCACCCTGCAACTCCTGTGTTAGCATCATTTACTGCAAGATTAATGAGAGAAGCTGAGAGAGTCAGAAGTCTGGAATAAAACCATTGGTTTGGGCTTTATAAAACTTCCCATGCCACTTAAATTGAACAAGTACTTAACAATTGATTTAAGCACCTTTTGGATAATATCATGGGTTTTTAACAAATTTACACACTTTAGATACATTACTTACAGTCAATTAACTTTGCAAAGCTTTAAACCTGATATTAATATTATTATTAAAATCTCTCAAAGTTACAAGAATATCTTCTTTAAATGTTTAAAGTATTCTTTAATATAAAGTAATCAAATTATATATATATATATTTATTTTGTTAAGGATGTAATTTATTATGTTTAATAAGTTTCACATAGAAATTCTAAAAGAAAGAATGTTCAGATTATAAACATTTCTAAAAATAACCATATGAAAAATGATATGGTAAAATGTATAATTATAATCTACCCAGGAATTTCAACAAGAAAATAAAAAGAAAATACTAACAGCAATAAAAATACACATAATAAGAAAAACCTTTGAGTTCTTGACTTTGAATTTGGGCTTCTTAAAACTGAAGCATTGCCACATTAACATTTTAGTAGTGTCATTATGCTGTATATATAAAATGTTATGTATCCAGAAAACAATATAAATATATATTTTAATTTTTTCAATTATCAATAAAGTGGTATTTGTGTCACAAAGGAATATACTAACTCCTTCCTGCTGGAATAGAAAGAACATAGGATCTGATGTTTGCATCCATAGATTTAAGTCTGTAAGTCATCTTCACTGAGTTCAGTTCCCCCAGGAGTAGGGTAGAAAAGAAGGAATCTTGGCCAAACTCAATCTCTGTATCTTCCTAAGAATCATATGGAGAATGGATGTCAATGTAATTTGAAACTATGCAGTAATTTATTTTTAAAACCATTTGTTTTAGAAATGTACACAGAAATAGATTACTCCAACTCTATTATCAAAAGCACAAGAGAACATGGGTCAAATTATCCTAATACAAATATAAATAAAGATGATTCCACGGTTTCAAGATTATCATGTTTTCATTCCACAGTCATGACGATGTGATACCTATCAATGTATATATGTTGATTGACACTATATAGCTAGATAGATATTTTTCTGACAAAGTGGGCTTTCTGCTCTCAAATGATCTGAGCAATACTGCCAAGTAATCAGGTTCAATGGAGTGTGGAAACCTTGGTGATAGAAGAGAAAGCAAGGAGGATTAAAAGCCAAGTTAGTAGAAAAGAGTTTATATTATTTGAAATATACATGTGCGTGCACCTACAAACACACACATATACACCCACCCATGTAATTAATGATGAACCATATAAGTACAGTATTGGGTTTCATGGACTATACATATCAGTGAGCAAGAACATAAAACAAACAAATGATTTAACTTTAAGTATTCTAAATTATGTAATACAAAAAGGGTAAAGTCCTCTAAATTATAGTAATTTTAAAAGAGAAGAACATATTTACACAGATGGGGTAGTAATAATAATGTATTTTGGGATATTGATGATATGTTTTGAATAGGTAAGGGATTTGATGTATCAGAAAAGAAAAGCATACAGAAAGGACTAAGACTGGACAGCTAGTTTAATTCAAAGATGCAGAAGATCGTATAAATCAATTTTCAGGTTATCATTCATACCATGGCCAAAATAAACCATTAAATGATTTTATGCAGAGCCAAACCAAGTCCATGTTTTGTAAGATCATTTTTACCAACCAAGTGGAGAATCATTCAGGATAATTAAGATGAGGTGTGGTATAAGACCATTAGGTGACTATTGAACTAATTTAGATAAGAAATAATGCTTCTAAAACTGATTTTATATGAGATAAAAAGTGGCAAAAATGTAGTTATTGAGATCACTTAGACCACTGGATACAGGCAAAGAGTGAAATAAACTACAGGGTGGCCCAAAATTTGCCCATAAAATTTGATATATGTAGGGAAAATAGGAAATTGTAGGCAAATTTACATTTATTTACAAAGTATTCATTACAGAATTTTACAAAAAGGTGGCCAAATGTAGAAAATACAGTAGAATCTCTGTAAGTTGACCACTCAAGGGTCTGTAACAAACTGGTCACCATATGGAGGTGGTCAACTTAAGGAACTGGGCCTACTGTACTGATATGTACAAAGTACTTTCCTGTACATCTTTTATTAGAGAACATCATACAAAATCATACATAATCAGAACACAGTAAAATCATATATATAGTATCATACTAAATGAACACTTTTCTCATGGTTTAATCATACTTTTTAATGAAAAGTCAATTTTGGTCTGTTTCTTATTCTTATTACAAATGTAAGTGGAAAAAGCACTCCCAACACTGGCTACACCACTCAGCACATATGGGCGTTTTTTCTTAACAAATGACATCAACTATAATATCAGATTTCTGACATCCTCTTTTTGGGGAGTCTGCAATTTCTGTGTCATCCTCACTAGCTTCTTCCACTTCATCAGCTGCTTCAAGCAGTTTTATGCTGGTCAGTATCACTTGGAAAATTGCTTCTGGGTCAGGTTCATTATAGGTTGCCACCCCGTCATCCATTGCAACACAACTTTCAAAATCTACTGCTTGGCATTCTGCCGTAGGAGATGGACTCTCTGATGGGACCAAAACATTGTGCTTTGAGGTTATGACAAATCCAACTTTCTTGAAACACTTCTATATTATTTCTTGCTGAACTTTATTCCAGGAAGAACTGGTCCAGATGACAGCATCCAGAGCATTAAATGATTCAGCAGGTGAAGTTGCTTCCATAGCCGACCACAGATTTGTGTTTTACTAATGACCCACTGCAGAAGCTGTGCTCAGTATTGCATTTTAAATGTGTTTATGGTGGCTTGGTCGAGAGGTTGGAATTTTGAGGTTGTTTTCAGGCAGAAATTTCAGTGTCACCTTTGTGAAATGATTCATTGTGGGGGGCCAGGACAGGTGTATATGGTCAGTTGAATAGACCATTTCTTCTTCGTTTCTTAGTCAAATAGGGCACCAGTCATCTTTGTGCATTTGTTTGATCTCCAGGAGTCAGGGAGGTCTTCAAACTTCAGGTTCTTGAATTCATGTGGCTTTGCTAATTTACCAATCACCAAGGGCTTTAGCTTCTCTCCAGTTGAGCTAGAGCAAAGCAGAACTGTGAACAGTTCTTTGAAAAGTTTTCCACTGTTACATTTCTCACCCTTCATGATTAAGTCTTCTGTCAGGCATAGCCTTGTAAAAGAGTCCAGCACTTGTCAAGGTTAAAGAAGTCATCATCTTTGAAGCCTCTGGAGAAGTCTGGGAACTTTTTGATGTACCAGAATTTCGTTGGATTCACCCCATAAGACATTCTATGTAATCCCGTGTCACAGTTTAAGTCTCTTAAGCCAATCACTTGATGCTTAGAAATATGCTACCCTTAATTCCTGTGTGAATTTTTAAGCAACTTCTTAGATCATCCTCCTAGAGATTAGGGTATTAACTGCCCTCCTTTGTTTGAACCAGCTTAATGAGGCTTCATTAACTTCATTGAGGGAAGTTTTCCTCCTTTTCCACTATAGGTCTCTGCTTTCTTTATCATATCTAAGTACTCATGTTTATGCTTTGGTATGTTGCTAACTGTTGTCTTGCTAATACCACAATGTTTTGCCATCTTTCTCTGTCTGCTGCTTTCCAGAAAACGTACATCAACCTTTTTCTTCAATGTCAGCTTTTTGAGTTCTTTTCTTTGAGCCAACATGTCTCCATTAACTGTAAAAATTTTTAGTAATTATACATACACCTGCAATTAAGACATGCCCTTCATATAAAAAGAATTTTTCCTCAACTCATAAGAAACAATAGGATCCTAAGTCTAATGCAACATGTTGTAATAATAAAACATGAAAGAAGAACTTACATAGAACGAGCAAAACAAAGGGGCCAAATCCCAACTCTACTTGCTGTAAGTAGAGTCAACTGGTCAAGTTGTAGAGGGTGAATTAATATTGTGTGTCACCATCCAAGTGGTCAAGATACACCTTACAGAGATGGTCAATACATGAGATCAGTCTTCCATTAAGTACATGTGGTTCATGTCGGGTCTATGAAAATTAGGCCTATTTAAGGAGATGGTTAATGTAGACAGGTGGTTAACTATAGAGGTTCTATTGTATTTTGTAAAGATTTTGTAAAATGTCGTAATGAATATTTTGTACATAAAGGTATCATTTCCCATTTTCCCCATGTATGGTGACTTTATGGGAAACTTTTTGAGATACCATGTATTATAGATAAAATTTCTACCTCACTGCTAAAAAACATTAATTGAAAATACTATATGATTACACGTGCATACTGAATTTGGTAATATACCCCAACCCAAACTTCCAGATAAACAAAGACATTCTCTTTGAATTACACCATCAATTACAAAAAAATCCATGTGCCAATTTATATTCTCATGCTGGCTTGGAAAGTTGATTTGCTATCTTAGAACTACAAAATTCAAGGCATTTTTCATTGAAATTACTGATCTGTGCCATAAAATATTTCATGAAATAATCAGTGCTTTAAGAAGCAAGAGTTGTGTGTGGGTTTTTTTGTTTGCTTTGGTTTGGTTTTAGTTTGAATTTTGATTTTTAACACAGCATCCTCTAAGCACCACGACAAAAAATTATAGGTCCTATATAATGTGGGTGTTCTGACAGTGTAGTCAAGTTAGATTAATTGTAATAAACAAAAATTGTCACTAAAGTTCTCAGTTTATACCATGTAATGCTGTGTGAATACATTTTATTTCCTAACATTATGAAACAGCCAAGAGTATAATAAATTACTTACCTAAACCCTTTGAGGATTTTTGCATAATTTACCAAAACAAATTGATTTTAGTGGAAAAGCTGCTAATTTACATGGGTAGGAAGTGTTTTCCTTGGTGTGATGAATTTAATTTCAATTTCCCTGTTTGCATGAATTCACTCCAGTAATTCATCACTGTTAGATTGAACTACAACTATATTTTACTTGAGTAGGCCCCATCATTCAATATATATGAATGAAAATAAATTGTCCTCAATGTGTGGCTATATATTATATACAGTGCACGATTGTTACGATGTCCTTTTAATAGAATAAGTAAATTTTGAAACAGAAACATAATGACATGAATACATTTAAGATACGAGCAAAGTAGTTTATACCATTATTAAATTGGATTTTAGGAGTTTTTATTTTGTATTTTTTGAATTTATTTTTTTTAGAAAGAAAGAAACACATATTAATATAATGCTGAATATGTACCAGTTTATGCCCTGGGTAACTTAACATTTGTTATATTATTTTCCCTTTTGACACATATACTCCTATGGATTTACTAAGTAAATAAATAAAATAAAAAATGTTAGTAGTTTAAAACAACCAACATTTGGTAACTCACACAGTTTTTGAGGGTCGCAGCCAGGGAGTAGCCTGGTCTAAGGTCTCTTACAAGGTCACCATTAAGTTGTTGGCTGGAACTGCAGTCATCTTGGGATTTGACGGAAGCTGGATAATTAACTGCTAAGCTCATTCCTGTAGTTGTTGGCAGGCATCAGTTTCTTGCTGACTTTTGGCTGTAGACTTCTGTTCCTTGCCATGTGAGCCTCGCCATATGCAGCCTAAGTGTCCTCATAACATGGCAATTTGCTTTGCCTACAGTGAGTGATCTGAGAAAGCAAACATCCAAGAGAGAATCTGTACTCTTTTCGACCTAATCTCAAAGGTAACATACTATTGCTTCTGCTCTGTGCTCCTGGTGACACAATCCAACATCTGTACCATGTGAGAGGAAACTAGACAGACGTATGAGTGGGAGGTGGACATCATTTCTATGAGTACAGAGTCTATACACTTGTCAATAATGCTAAAATGTCATGAATCATGTTAAAAAGTCTGTAAGGAGAAAGAAAGTCTCAAAAATGGCCAGTGTCTTCAGTGATTTACAAATAAATTCACTCCCTCACCAGGTAATCTGGACAATTAATGTCATAGTCAAAATGTATCATAATACATCATGTTAACTGGGGACAAAGTCATTTGATCCAAAAAGATGTAAGCTTTCCAGAGGCTATCTTTGAAACTCTTCATAAAATTTGGTCTCTTTCTAGAACAATTGGAGGAACTGAGCACATTTTATATAATTTTGGTGGTAATAAGACTGAGCCCTTGGCCCAGCTCTACCAGCACATCACTGAAGAATGCTTTGGATTTCAGCTAACATAAAAGTGGCTTAACTATATAGAAGTTTGGGGTATAGCAAAAACTTGATGTCAATTTCTACTTCTCTCTAATTCTCTTGAACTTCCCCAATGCTTACATTTTCTTAAGATGCCCATCTTCTGTGTTCCAGCTACAGAAGTTGATTCCGGATTCACCATCACTATCAGAAAGGTGATGTGATGCCAATACAACTCTTCATTTTATTAGGAAAGTGAAAGCTTTCTTAATGCGACAGCTGACTTCCAACTCCATCTTCTTTGCCAAGGTTCACAACAAAAACAAAAGTAATAATTATGATTTATAGGTTCATCACACTTATTATATGCCAGGCATTTTCTAAGCACTTTACATTTGATAACCCGTTAAAGTGTCTACCTCACTGTAACCATATGAAGTAGATACTCAAATTATTTCAAATATAAATAACTGAGATACAGTAAAGTCATTCCAGCCCCAAAGTCATACAGCATTTAAACTCAAGAATTTGCCTCCAGTATCCACACTGGTAACCACAATACTAGAATAGTAAGTCATTAAACAGTCACTCTGGCTGCAGCCAAGGTTGGGCTATAGGGAGCACTTCTCCAGTCTTTTAAGTGGAGGTGGGCAGTGGATAAGAAGATCAGAGAATGAGAGTTAGGTCTGCCAAACAACAGTGTCAGTTATAGTCTGTTACCCGCCATGTGTCTACTCTTTTTGAGGTTATCTTTCTTCATATGTAAAATAGTGGAAAAAATTCATCCTTTACTTATGCTCAGTCACACAATCATTGCTTATTCCTAGGGAAAATGGGATTTGCAAATTCTTTTTGTTAATTATAATAATGGATATAAATTATTCAAATATGTTATTCTGATAAGAAGATACAGTACAAATGGTACATGGGAAAAGATTATAATTCCTCAGTTACAACATACAGTTTTGTATCAGATTTTAATTTTGAGTCTAACAAAAAAATGTGTTTAGGTCTCCTTTAGGTTTCTCTGTGAGTGTCTCTTCCCTTTAGTGTCAAATATTCTGGTGTCCACTTGATAGTCACCAGACTAGTGAGCCATAAAGACTGGATTCCCTACAGAAGCCTATTATCTTAGTGCCGGTAGTAGTCCAACCATTGCCTTGCTGAGCTCTCATTATATCTGATAGAATAGACATAGCTTGGTTTTCAAAACAAGTATTGTATCTTCCCTGTCCATTAAAGACTTATTTGGAAGCATCTTCAATATCCTTCAAACATTGGGTGAATGACTTTTGGTCGTCTATTAATTAATAGGGCAACAGAGGAATTATGGGAGTTTGTGCTAACAACATGAACCAAGTTATTGGAAGCTGTGATTACATGTGTATGCGGTGTTCACTCATCCATAGTGTTCACATTAATGTTCATGCCTTGACACTAAACAAAGGGCTTTACTTTCACGGAGCTGACATCACTAGGGCTGAGCTGTGATTAAATACTCAATGGGACATACCCAAAACACAGAAACAGTAACACCTAATGTTACTTTAACACTTATTATGCTCATTCATATGGACTGTTGCAAAGGGACATGATTATAGTGGCCTTCATGCAATCAAAAGATATGCAGTGAGCTCCAATTTTATGTAGAACACTTCATTGCAAGAGACTATAAAACACATTCCTAACTCTGCCAAGACTTATGATTGAAGATGTTACTAAATATTTACTAGCTAATTGATTGAGAGTGAGATGAAACAAATTAAAAGTTGTTTGGATATCCATTAAGTCAAAAATTTACTGGGTACCCCTTCACCCAGCCAGAGGTGCTCAGAGTATAACACAAAATGCAAGCTCTGTCCATGAGGAATGTTCAGAATCTAACAGGGAGAAAACCACACACATTTAATACTGTGTGAAATGTGTGAATGGAGGGGATTTTCTAAACCAGATTTAACTCTGGGAGGAACAACATCATGGCTGCTATTGCCTACCACTGTATCCTTGGTTCCAAACATAAAGATGCTGCCCAGTAAAGATTTGTTGAACAGAAGGATTAATACATGAGTGAAAACAAGAAGTAAAGAGTATATTGTTGGGGCACAGATCAGACATGTTTATTTGAATATGTGTGACAGTTAGAGGTGGCTTGGAAAATAAGGGTGATGGTTGTGATTCCTTGGTAGACAAAGAGTGATGTAGGTGAATAGGGTGAAGAAAGTTATCAAGGTTGAAAAAGTGCATGCATCAAGGCACACCGGTGAGAAGCCCCTGCTAGGCTCACTAAAATGGATCCATCCCATAAATTGGCATTTCTATCCTTTGCTAAAAATAATAGAATATGTACTTCTCAAAAGATAAGCAGAAATAAAGAAATAAAAATTCATACATACAGCTAAGAGAGGGATTGATGCTATATACAGCTATAAACAGACATTTTATAATCAGAGAGTAAATACTGTTTATCTCTCTTTGAGTTAACCATCCTCAGATTCACATAAGACTTAACAGTTTAGGATGATCCTCGCTGGTGAGGAAAAGGTTGAGTAACTACAGCCATGTTTTAAATTGACATCAAGTATTTTAAAAATGTAAGGCCAAAACATGTTTCTTAAGTCCTTTGCATAATTAGAAAATCATTTTCGTTCTACTGAATATATTGTCCAATGAATATTTGAATATTTATCCCAAATAATGCCCAATACAATCTTTACCAATAATATACCTTAGACACTTAGCAATAAAGCTGTCACCTAAAGGAACTTTAAATCGCCATAATCTATTACATGCCCATTAAGTCTCAAAGGAACTGGGAGAATGAACCATAAAGGATGAATAACAATAGGTTCAGAGCAATAAAAGAAAGTCATAATTTGGGGGCAGATGTGGAGGGGTGGAGGAAAGCACTACAAAGCAAATTAATGGCAATGTATTATAATAACTGTGGTACACACATACCACAGACCAGCATAAAGCACTCGAGAAGTCATAGAGAGTGAGCAACAAATGATCCCTACAGGAATCGGGGCAGACTGCATAGAATATAGGGCATTTAAGTTAGATGAAAAAGGTGAGTAAAATTTCAAGAGGCAGAGAAGGAAAGAGAGATCTCAATAGAAGAGTGTTACAAACACATAGGATAAAAAGTGAGAAATACATATATTCGAGAGGAGTTAAAAATAAGGTTTGGATGTTAGGATGTCTCAGAACAAGCAGAAGAAGAGGCACTAAGAGTTTGGGGCCTGTGTCTGTGATGACAGGTACAGTAATTAAGGGAAGTACAAGGTTAACAAGGCTCTTCCTAATGTCCAGGCCTACAGTATCTCACAGGTCTGCTAGTCATTAACATCCAGGCAGACATGCTGCGTTCATTCTCCCAAGTTTAAGTCAAATGCTTGGATTGGCACTCAAGGAGAGATGGTTGAGTAATATGAGCTCTTTCTCACACACTGCTTCCACAGAAGCCAGAGCACAGAAGTGGAATATGCTGGCCACTGGATCAGTCATGTTCATTTTCTCCAGGAAAAGCATTGCAGGGTGGTGCCTGTGGCTCAGTGAGTAGAGCTCCGACCCCATATACCAAGGGTGGTGGGTTCAAGCCTGGCCCTGGCCAAACTGCAACAACAAAAAAAATAGCCGGGCATTGTAGCGGGCACCTATAATCCCAGCTACTTTGGAGACTGAGGCAAAAGAATCACCTAAGCCCCAGAGCTGGAAGTTGCTGTGAACTGTGATGCCTTTGCACTTTACTGAGGGCAATAAAGTTGAGGCTCCGTCTCTAAAAAAAAAAGACAGAAAAGAAAAGCATTGCATGTTGTTATTTTTTTAGATGAAAATTCACTAGTATTTCCCTAAGCATGAAAATGTTGGGAACAACTATCTAGATAGAAAGAACCACTTCTAATAACTTAATCTGCACAATACTTCCGCATAGATTATATAAAGAGATGGGTACTTGCAGAATGCTGTGTTTATTTAGCTTTGGCCTTATAAAGAAACAATCATTTGCATATTTCTCTCAATTAAGTATTATACTGACATACTTAATTAAAACCATAAAGGGCACTGACAACATTTCATTCTCTTAATGAAAGAGGAGACATGTTATACAGTTCAGAGTGTCTCCGCATTTAATTTTCCTGACTTTTTACTGCTCATACTGTGCTCCTTCTATGAATGTTGTCAATTAGGATGAAAAGAAGGAAAATTAAAGTCGCTCTTGAAAATGCACTTGTGTTTGTTTGTGGAATCTGTGTACATTCAGAAAGTTGTGATTTGCATATTTCATGTATAATTAAACCCAAGAAAAGTGAACATCAGAGAAGCTAGGGCAGTTTTACCCTCCTTCCAGTGTCGTCTTTGGCATTATTGAGGATTTACGCCTGAAGATATCCCCTGTTCAAAAACATTAGATTCACTTTTGTCTTTAAGAAAATCACTTGGGGACGGCGCCTGTGGCTCCTCGAGTAGGGTGCTGGCCCCATATACCGAAGGTGGTGGGTTCAAACCCGGCCTCTGCCAGACTGCAAAACAGAAAAATAGTTGGGCATTGTGGCGGGCGCCTGTAGTCCCAGCTACTCGGGAGGCTGAGGCAAGAGAATCGCCTAAGCCCAGGCTTTGGAGGTTATTGTGAGCTGTGTGATGCCAGGGCACTCCACTGAGGGCGATAAAGTGAGACTCTGTCTCTACAAAAAAAAAAAAAAAAAAAAGAAAGAAAGAAAAGAGAAAATCACTTGGGCGGTGCCTGTGGCTCAAAGGAGTAGGGTGCCATCCCCATATACTGGAGGTAGCAGATTCAAACCCAGCCCCGGCCAAAAAAACTAACTAAATAAATAAATAAATCACTTTAAGAATTCTTTTCAATTACCACTGTGTACATTTAAATATATTTTGGGATATATGTAATGTGACAATTTGGAGACCATGAGTGTTTAGATAAACATGGCTTCACCAAATGCACACTGGACTTTTATTCTAGAAATATACATTTGAATCACAGCCCTTCCACTATACTTATGAAAGATTTCCTTAATCCATAGTTGTGCCATCAATAAAATGAAAATAATGGCACATATTCCACTGACTCACATGTACATGAAAGCCTTTTATAAACTGTTACACAGCAAACAAAGACAATTGTAATATTTTTGGGGATTGCAGTTTCCAGAAATGAAGAAAGGAAAATAATAAATGACCCCTGCCCAAAAGAGACTTACAAGTCCAGTGAGAAAAACAAATATACAAGCCACCATAACTCAATGGAATATATTACAGAAATATAGCAAGCACAAAAATACCACACCAATCTCTCTAGAGTTCTTTTTGCTTCTGTCTTTGGACCTTTTTTGGAGTAAGACTATTGGGAATTGATCAAAAACAGAGAAAGTAAAAATGAATTCCCCAAAATTAACCAGGTACATTTTAATGGAATTAACATTTGAACTCACAATTAAAGGGAAAAAAATGAAATATGAGCATTTCCAGAAAAATAAAATGGCTGGATTGCTGGACTTCGTTAGCACCGAGTCTCTATATAGCTGCATCTGGGTTTGTGTCAGCTCCTTTCAAACTGCTGTGAATGGTCAACTGTAAAATATTTTCAGTGCACCCCACTAAGAAAAAGGGAAATTTTTAGATTCCCTCTTCCCTTCTCTCCTTTCCACCTTGCACCCCTTTGCATTTTTTTTCTTTCTCCCTTTCCCTGCAAGCCTCTGTCTCTCACATACACACACACATACACATATACCTATACCAATCATTTGTTTACAACCAAAATGTCATGTAGTTGGAATCATATATTCTTTTCAGATTGGCTTCCTTCACACAGTAAAGTGTTTAAATTTTCTGTACATATTTTCACAGCTCACTAACCTATTTTTTTTTAGCATGAAATAATATTCCATTGTCTAGATATACCAGAGTTTATCTATTCACCTACTGAAGCACCTCTTAGCTGTTGGCAATTGTGCATAAAGCTGCTATAAACGCCACTTTTCATGACTTTTGTGTAGACACAAGTTTTCACCATCTTTGGGTAAATGCTAAGGAGTGTGATTGCTGGATCATCTAGCATGACTATCTTTAGCTTTACAGTACACTCCCAAGCTCTCTCCAAAGCGCCTAATCATTTTCCATTCCTACCAGCATAAATAGAAGTTCCTGTTGTTCGCCTCCTCATCAGCATTTGGTGTTGTCTGTGTTCTGACTTTGGCTATTCTAATAGGTGCATACTGGTATCTCATTATACTTTCAATATGCATTTTTCTAATGACATAAGATGTGCAGCATTTTTTTAATAAACACTTTTATTTTTATTATTTATTTATTTTCATGTATATATATTTTTGAGATGGAGTCTCACTTTGTCTCCCCTTGGTAGAGTGCTGTGGCATCATAGCTCAAAGCAACCTCAAAGTCTTGGGCTCAAGTGATTCTCTTTCCTCAGCCTCCCTAGTAGATGGGACTACAGGCGCCGTCCACAATGCCTGGCTATTTTTAGAGACAAGGTCTAGCTCTGGCTCAGGCTGGTCTTGAACCTGTGAGCTCAGCAATCCACCCACCTCAGCCTCCTAAGTGCTGGGATTATAGGCGTGAGCCACTGTGCCTGGCCCCAGTATTTTTTATATGCTTATTTGCCATGTGCATATTTTCTTCTTAGATGAAGTATCTATTCAGGTATTTTTTTTATATAATTTTTATTTATTTATTTATTTTTATTGTTGGGGATTCATTGAGGGTACAAGAAACCATGATACACTAGTTGCATTTGTTGGGTAAAGTCCCTCTTACAATCGAGTTTTGCCCCCAAAAGGTGTGGCACACACCAAGGCCCCAAGACCCCACCCCCCTCGCTCCTTCCC
>CAUYRH010171271.1:0-11095 GCA_963574655.1 Perodicticus potto | reverse complement strand
TTTTCTTCTATGTTTTCTTTTAGGAGTTTTCTGATTCTTAAGTTTTAAATTTGTCTATTATCCACTTTAAGTTAATATTTTGTATGTGATAAACATTACAGATTGAGGTTTTCTATTTTTCTTTTTCTTTTTTTTTTTTTTTGTTTTGAGCAAACTCTTGGGTTTAAGTGATCCTCTTGCCTCAGTCTCCCGAGTAGCTGGGACTGAAGGCGCCCGCCACAACACCTGGCTATTTTTTGGTTACAGTTGTCATTGTTGTTTGGCAGGCCCAGGCTGGATTTGAACCCGCCAGCTCTAGTGTATGTGGCTGGCGCCATAGCCACTTGAGCTACAGGCACCAAATCGTTTTTTGCTTTTGGTGTTTTTTTCCAGTATCATTTGTCTTCTTGAAAATGACTTATCAATATATGTGTAGATATCTGTCTGATCTGTCCCTTTTATTCTAATGCCTATTTTTAGAGCATTTATTCTAATGCTCTATTTTTAAAGCAATGTAACACTGTCATGATTATAGTAGCTTTATTGTAAATTTTAAAGTCAGGAAATGTTAATTTTCCACTTTTTTTCTTTTTCAATATTGTTTTGACTCTTCCAAGTCTTTTGGATTTTTTTTATATAATTGTAAAATCAGTTCGTCACTGATTTTTATTTTTAAAATGTCCTTTGGGATTTGTGTTGGGATTGAATCAAATCTACTGATCAATTTAGTGATGCTGTTTTCTAATTATGCTGTCTTCTTACTCATGAACAAGGTATGTTTTATCATTCATTTAGGTTTTCTTTAAATTCTCTCTGTAAATTTTTGTATATAGCAGTGTACCAAAATTTTGTACAAATTTTGTTAGACCATTATTTCTTATTTTTGATAATGTCATAAATAGTATTTTTAAGTTAAATTTTTGTTAAAATAAAAACAAAGTTTGTTTTAGTATATTGATTTTCTATCCTTACTAATTGCTTAACTCATTTATTAGTTCTAGTTGCTTTTATAGCAGCCATTAGCCTTTATGCATTATGTAGAAGATTATTTTATTGTTTACAAATAATGATACTTTTACTTCTTTCTTTCTATTTGGATGATTTTATTTTTCTTCTTATTGCACTGACTGGAAACTCTAGTTCAACATTGAATTGAGGTTGTGAGTACAACCTTGTTCCTGATATTTTGAAGGCAGTATTAGTCAATCTTTCACCATGAAGTATGACATCAGCCCTAAGTGTTTTTGTATATACCTTTATCAGATTTAAGAACTTCCCTTATATCCCTTTTTGCTGAGTTTATATTAGGAATGCATGTTTGATATAGTTAAATGCCTTTTCTGCATATTAAATACTAACATAGCATATAGTTTTGCAAATAAAACCAAGGTGTATGTGTGTAAGTATATTTCTTTGCATACTAATCTGTATCTTGCTTTTTTTTCACTTAACCATATATCCATATGACAGAAAGAATTTCCATTGCTTTTTGAACCTACAAGTTGTTTAATATATGATTATACTTATAACTTATTCCGTTCTTATTGATGGAATTATGGACTGTTTCTCATTTTTGCCACAATGAGCAACAATTTACCTAAACATTTTATATTGCCAGAACAGAATACATTTTTCCCCACAAGCCAGTATATTCTGAAAATTCGGGGTTTTGCAAATGTATTAGGCTAAATATAATATCTAGTTTTTGTTTCAGTTTACATATAATATATACCTTGTTTTGAGTGAGGCATATCACTTTATGCATTTAAAGAAATTTTATGTTTTTACTAAAAATTCTTTTTTCAGATCTGTAGCTCATTAAGATTTTGATTATTTTTATTCTCAACCTTTAGAGGTTTTTTAAGATTATCTTAAAAAGCTACTTTTTTATGACATAAATTATAAATATGTTCACTAGTTTGTTATTACTTTATTTCTTTTTTACTTTGTTTATGATGTCTTTTTCCCTATAAATGATTATATCTTTTCCCCCCTTCCATTACATCTATATTCCAGATGATATTTAATAGGAGTACCTTCCTTGATCTAGATAAAAAGAATATATCTTTCTCTTCATCATAGTTCCTTGAATTATTATTATTATTGCTCTCACTATTATTATCTTTACATTTATGCCTTTTATTCCTTTGAAATTTGTCTTTGTGGATGCATGATCTATCTTTAGCTGCCTCTTTTGTTGCTCACCTGAGAAGTAAAAGCAGACTCCTAAGGGATTATTTTTGTAACAGCCTATATACAATCTCTAAGAAATGATTAGTTTGTAATCTGGGTTTACATTTCTATCCTATTATAATTCTTATAAAGAAAAAAATGCACGGGAATTACCAAAGAATCTTCAAAGCATTACAAACAAAAGAAGGCAAAACAATCTTTTCAATTTCATTAGCCATTTCAATTTTGTGGGTAAAATACACTTGAGATCCTTTGCTAGGTAACTAGTACCTGTAGAAGGTCATGGGCATGTTTTCCTCACTAGAACTAACAGCTATGCAAGAATTTAAGGAAGCCTACAATTACTTAAAATTTAAAATAACTCTTACCAGTATAATAAGAGATACAGTTCTAATTGCTTAATATTATTTTCAACTCCTCATTATATTGGGTATTCTGAATAATATCTGGACACACTGATATAAAATTCCATAACTGTGGTGCTCCTATTAACCTAGGAAAGTAAAGTATAAATTTCTGTAAACTATCATAATAGTTTAAGATTTTAAAAACAAAATATTAAGCCATCTACTTTTCTTTATCTGTTTTTAAAAGGATTTCTGGCCTACTCTTTGATGTCAATTGCCAATAGGCTAATTAAAACACAGTCACACATTCTATTTCCCAGTGTTTAGATTATAAGGGTCAACGCAAAGGCACAAAAGCTTTCACTGCAAAGTTTATGTTTATATTGCTGAGAAATAATGATATCATACTCTCTATTCTAAGCAATTTAGCAATTTTCTAAGCAGCATTCTACGTGGGGGAAGGAAAGTGCTCCCTTTTCTTGGAAGTCTTTCTTTTCTGTTTCAAATTCAAGTGAATTAACCCCTGTAGAACTTTTTTGAAGAGAGAAATAAAGAAAAAAATAATAGCACTAGACTGGATGTGCCCTTCTGACATCTTGTCTCTTCCAAAATAAAATGGCTCTGTGGAAATAATATTACTGGTGTGTTTGACAGAATAAATTAAAGATGAAGTCAAATAAAATCTGAAATAACAAAAGGGGCCCAGTTATTCACAAAAGAGGTAAATTTGATGTTAATTTAATTTATCTGAGCCCTATTGTTGGTGCTTTTACAAAACTATGTGCTAATATTTGCATGAAGTTATATTTAGTTTTTTTGTATGTATTGTTAATGCTTAAAAAACAAGTAAAAGCTGCAGAATATATGCATATCTTCTAAGTATAAATAGACTACATAAAATTTTTAGATTATCTTAAGGTAATATTTTAGCAGAGATTTGTACACAAATTTCAACATGTCCAAAATTAAATTTAATTCACAATGTGCTCATCTATACGCTATGTCTATTATAGCAATTTATTCACATAATTTATTGTAAGAAATATTACAGAAATAATGACATTTTAGTCTCTCTGATCCCCACCATCTAATCAATACTGAGGCCTTCCAAATAACACTTGATTCAGTCTCTTACTTTAGGAAATTATAATTTCTTACTCAAAACCTTGAGACAGCTACCTATTTTCATATCTGGATATCCTAACAACTCTGTATACTGTATCTTCAACTAATGGACAACCACCTTTATCCTATGAAAACACCTGCACATGCATACACAGATTTCATCATAATATTTTGTCACGTTGTAACTGGAATCTCTCTCACTGCTGGGTCCTTGGTCTTAGAGATTCAACGAATAAACCCATGTACCACATGAATAAGTGAGAGGACAGATTTTATTGTTAGGTAAGGGTAGGAAGGTCAGAGCCTTTTGCAAGCCAAGGGTTCCTGAGTGGATAGCCTACCTGGCCCTTCTGTCTATGTCTAGGGTTCATATACCCCTTTTCCTATCCTGCAGGTGAGGTGGTTTTGAAGAGATGGAATATCAAAATTATTTGTGTCAGGAGCTTAAGGGCAGAAGTTAACTTTAAAACTGCCCCTGTGTAGGAATGCGATCTAATTTAGGGTGTGTTCTCTGCTCCCAGACTTGCAGCTTAGATGGGTCACTGGTCAGGCTGGATTTTATGAACCTGATTTGGTCCATAGAATGTATATATTCAAGCTGGTCTGTGAACCTACATGGGCATAGAATATGGGGGTTGATCCCTGAGAAGGAAATTCTGTATCAACATTTTTTGATCAATCATACCTCATATTCTGAATCCCCTTCCCTCACTAAAATTCTAAAATCCTTAGCCTGAGTTTGTTTACTCATACATTTTTTAAGTTGTATAATCTTCCAATTTCCTCTTTCCTTGCTTCAACTACCTAATTCATTTACTTTTTTCCAATAAGAGTCAGAGGATCATTGAAATTTGAAAATTTGCCTCATGGTTCCCACCTCTACTTCTTCAGTTACTGAACTTTCTAATTCTAAACATCCCCTATACACATGGAAATAAATTCATAAACCTAATTTTTTTAATAATCATTTAAATTTTAACAAATAATAATTAGCAGAGGCCCATCCTTTGGTAATTTGAAATTCTTAGGGCTTTCTTAGATGTGTTTTGCAAGAGTAAAAAATATTGGTCATCATAGAGTTTTGCTTTTGCCTCTATATCTTCCCAGAATCCTCTTGTCTGAGATCACTTGCCATTCAGTTTTCAAACATGGCTGAATCCTCATCTAGCCTTATGTGTTCTCTGTATTCTGAGAGGAAAGTTATCTTTCTGACATCGCTTCATCAATTATCCATTCTTTTGGGGGTATAAACTTAAATGGCTTCAAGTCAGACTTCAATACAAGTCTGCCCAATACAGAAAGAAAGGAAGAAAGTAAAAGAGAGAGGGTCGGTGGGGGGGGAAGTAGAGAAAAAAAAGAATAAGAAAGAGAAAAAGGTAAATTTTCCTTTGGTCTTCTTTTAAGTTTTCACACTATTCTCTGCTTCAAACACATCTGTACTTCAAAAAAACGTTCTATATATACTTTTGTAATTCATTGTTTCATTTTACTGCAATTAAGTTTAGTGGAAATAATAGGTATGTACCAAGGGAAAATTTCTCCTTCTTTATCTGAAGGTTTATTAGAAATCAACTGACAAAAGGCAAATTAATAGAAGGAGAGGCACAGAAAATTTATTAAAATGCACATGTGTGCACAGGAATCGTGTAAAGTATGATAACTCAATGAAAAGGCCAAATGATTTATACTGATTTATACCATGTTGAGTATATAGAAAGAATATGGGCTTGGAACATGACAAGACAAATTATGGGAGGGAGAAAGTCATGAGGCAAAGGCAATCTTGCTATGTATATGAAACCTCATAGATAGCAGTTCACAGAAGGTTTAAATGGTAATCTATGTTGAAAGTTTCTCTGTCATAATTTCAAAGGTGTTAGACTCTAAGTTAAGCTTTCCTAGACCAAAGTGGATAAGAGCCTCAGGGAAAGCCCCCTGTTTATTTTCCCAGTGTAGATTTTCTCTACAAATGCAACTCTTCTTCATAAAAGGACAAGTTTACAGAGCTATTCCTGTCCTTAGGTCCTCTAAATAGCCATCTGGAAAGTTGCCAAACAAATATATTTAGGGGTAAACTATTTTTGGTTTATTTTAGCTCCCCCTGTATTATAAATTTTTATTTTTAGAAAGCTTCACATATTAAGCTAGGATTGGTGCTATGGATATTTGGATTAGAAGTTTGAGATAAGAGATAGAAAAAAGGGTGAAAAATAGATTGGGATAAGCAGAAAAGAACAAATTTAAATATATAATCCCACATATTTTTTAAGCAATCTCTTAGTCCTGAGAATAGATCTGTTTAGTTAAACCATTGGGTCTCGTTTAAGGAAATGACATCATCTCTGGGCTCTTGGACATATGATGCCTCTGTGTATGATGCTAGCAAACCAATCTTTAACAAGAGAAGACATTTCTATGAAGAAGAACATAGAACATTTTCTTTCTCTTTCTAGAAGAAAAACAAAGGGTGATGTATGAAGTATCTGTATACGAGTTTTTTAGAGTCTGGAGGGCAGTCACTTGCAAATGTTAGTGGGAATTTGACAGAATTTTTCTGGTGTACAGTTTGTGTGTTCATAGTTTGTCCGAATATAAGCTGTTTCAATGACTTTTCTTTAAGGCCAGGCTGACTAACTTTAGCTTGGAGGGCCTGAGGAAAAAGGTTTAATTTCTAGTGATTCCAACTCAGAGAGGTGGGAGAAAATTAAAAAATATTAGTCTGGAGAGTTGAAGCTACATATTGGAGGAAACTAAAAATTCAGTATTTAGTTCAGATAATAAAAATCTATAAAAAAAAAAAAAAAAAAAAAAGAGAGAGAGAGAGACAATTGTAGCCAGAATCTCTCTTTACCAAACCTTTGGTCTTAGAGATTTGAACAATAAATCCATAGACCATGCTGTTGCTGGAATTTCTTTCCACAGTAAGTCCTTGGTCTCAGAGATTCGAAAAATGAACCCATGGACCAAGAGATAATAGGGCTTATTAGATAAAAAGGAATAGAAGGAGTCAAAAGCACCAGAGCCTCTGTCAGAGGTGGGGAGACCCAAGTGGGAAATCCCCTTGCAAATACAATCTTTCATTTAGGGATTTTATACTGTTTTATAAATGGGGAGAACTTGAGAATTACATTTGGCTGGCACTTGGCAGACTTTAGTGTTGATTAGTGAATGAATGAGGGTATTAACAAATGAATGTAGTTCTTCCAGCTCCAGGAAAAAGCAGCAGGAGGTCCACTCCAGAAAGGGCCTAGCTTACATGAAATGCTGGAAAAATTGCTTTTCTCATATCTAACTTGTATTCAGAGAGTGCAGTTTGGAGAGAAAAAGTGTGCTTGGGTAGGCCTGAATAATGAGGGCCCTTGTCTGGCCCTGAATGATGGAAACTCTGTATCAATGTGAGTAAGCTAAAAGGACAGAGTTTATTGAAAGACAAAGGATAGATAAAGAAGCCTCCATTATAGTGAATGGGGAGCAGAGTGGGACACCCACTTGGTATATTTGTCCAGTGGTTTATATACTGCTTTTCCTACCCTGTGGGCAGGGAATTTTGAGGAGATGGAACGTATATCTGAAATATGTCACAATTGTTTGGTGACAGAGATCTGTTGGCAGAAGTTTATTTTAAAACTGCCATAACGCAGAGAGGAATGTGGCACTTGTGGTCTTTGCTCCAGGCTAGCTCTTCTCTGCTACTGGATGGAGGTAGAAAGTAATAGCTCCAGGTGGAATAGCACCAGGTCAGTTTTTATGAGCCTGTGTCCAGAGAATGCAACCTACAAAGGGCATGTCTGTGTCTAGAGATGGGGTCTGTGATGAGACTGATTTCTGAGCTCACCCTGGCTAGAAAATGGGGAAGGGGGTCCTTGTCCATTTCATCACAACGATGGAATCCAAGAACAGGTGCACTATAGCTTTCTTCTGAAACATAATTTTCCCCATAGTCCTCCCCAATTTTACCAAAGATAATTATGTTAATGTTGAGTCTTGGTTCTTGGTGTGCTCTTCTCCGAAGAATGACTGGACACATTAAAAGCAAGGCAAGCAAGAAGGAAAGTTTATCGAGCAAGGTAAGATAACATTCATTGCAGACAGTGAATGAACCACATGTCATAACTGGAGGCCTCTCTTATGGTCGTGGGTCCTGTTTTACAGTGTCTAGGCTGGGCCCTCTTCACTAGACATGGTTCAAACGTCACCATCTAACCACTTTGATGGACAGTTGGGAGTTTCTAACTTGAGTCGTATTGCACATTCACATCTCCCTTGAGCCTGTCTGAAAGCTCACTGGAAGCAGGGATGGGAGGCAAATTTCAATGCAAATTTAAGCTAAGGACATGATAATTACCGTTAGCTTACTTTAGATTAATTTCCAGACCTGCCCTGTTTGGCCCGAAGGCTGGGAACCCCTGCATTCTTTTGTAGTTGGCTTGCTAAGTTCTTATTTGCAGATTGGCAGGGTGTTCCTTCTTCCACCTGGTGTCGCAATCAGTTGGGGTGGCACCAGGTGAGCATCCACATTTTTCTGCAGGACAGCTGGAGGTCTCTCACTGTCTATGTAACATTAAGACCAATTTGTTTGTAAAGTAAGTTTAGTTTCATTAACTTGATCTGATTATTTCCATAAAAAGCTTATTATATAGATTCTTGTTAAGTTGGCTTTGCTGGAATTTTCTCATAGAAATTTCTGATTATATTCTTAAAAATATCTAAGAGCTTAGGAGGCAAGCCAAAAACTGTGTCTGAAATACCTGTACATCTTGAATAGATGTCTCTTTGCTCAAGGTCCTTTAAATACCTTGAAGAAAGTGAGATTCTTCATTTACAACAAGATTGGAACCTTGTAAAAGAATAATATATGCGTGGTACTAGGCTAGTCTTTCTTCAGGTCTATTGGTTTTATAAAGTCAACTTCAATTCCTCATCAGTCTTGTCATATTCGAAAATATGACATTCTAGCCACACTGTAGTTAAATAACCAATGTCTCCAATTGTATCCTGCCATAAAAGAAAACAAAAACCAAATTTTTACTGAAATTATGTGAATATCTGTATTGCCATAAAATAAAACATTCAAAAATAGTTTCTAAACTGTGAAGAAAATAGAAAGATAAATATTCAATTTCTTTATTAAATGTAGACATTAACAAATTTCTGTAAAGCTACAGAAAGGTTAAAAGAGAAGAAAGTTTTCTTGAATCTGGAAAACAAAACTTAAAAAGAAATCCACAACGTTTTAAATAAAAAAGTCATAAAAAATTATTTTAGTACTTCATCAATTCAGTAGCATATAATTAATCCCTTGTTCTACTTAATGTTAATCAGCAATTATATGAGTGAGAGTCCTTTTTTAAAATTAGAGTTCTGAAAATTGTTAGTCAATGATAAAATTCTCAAAAGTTGTCAGAAACCTGAATTTGTGAGAATTTTTTTTTTCCATGAACCTTATTTAAGATACACTTTAGGATTTGAAAAGAGCTTCTATAAAGAACAAAATTAAAATAAAGCAATTTACTGTTAACAAGACTTAAAATGAACTTTTTTCTTCTCTTTTTTTAAACATAATCTCACTCTGCTGCCTGGGATAGTTAGAGTACCATGGCATCCGCCTAGCTCACAACAACCCCAAACTCCTGGGTTCAAGTGATCCTATCACTGTGCTAAGAGAATAGGTAATAGTCACTGCAACTGGCCTAAAATGACCACCAGGAAAGATGTGAAAGAGTTAATAATGATGCAATAGACAATGAAATTGAGTTATTTTCTGTAGCCTACAAAAATTGTACACCACAGTCATAATGATGACTGATAATGTACAGCAAGACATATTTTCAGAAAATCTATACAATTTGGAAAACATATTAATAGTGTAATCTATATGAATAAATCTAATAAAAACAGTTTGAAGCACACATAACTGGTTTCTCCTTTTTTTGCCATTTACTCAAAAAGTGAATAAAATTTTATTATCTTCTATTAATACTACTCAAAATTTTGTTAAAAGAGAAAAAAATTACTTTTGTATTAATGTATTAGTAATACTAAAGCTAATTTTAATAAAACCTTATACATGAATCAATTCAATTTCAATCAGCTTTGACCACACAAGTAAAATTTCCATCAACCTTTCACAAATTTTTACAACTTTTTTTCATTTTCTTTTTTTGTTCCCTTAACTTTTATATCCATTTAATTTTATCAATGTCATTCTTTTTCTCTTTCTTCTATTTGAAAGACTCTTTAAATAATTTCTAAACAAGACAAAATATTTTTTTCTTTAACAACAACCACATCCTTATGCCTTCTGTATAACATTTATTTCTAAAGACATAACCTACCTGCCTTATATACTCTGATTAAATAACTATTTCTCTTTCATCTCATAGTTTTAATCACAGATGTTAATTATAATTTTAAATCTTAGACACCCTAACATTCAGGGAAAAACCTAGGAAGTAAGCAATTTTAATTATTTTGAACTAGAGCCCAGGACAGAGGCCAAAACTGTGAAGAAGTCTAGAGAGGCCACCTCCTCATAGAATGGCCAGAAGGCAGAACTGGATTGGCTGGGGTTGGGGTGCATGGGTACTGGGAATGACTTTGTCCTACAGTTGGTGGTCCAGGCTCTGTGGATACATATATGTTCCCAGGCCTCATCATGGCCACCTCTCTAGACCTCAGACCACAAAGGCACAAAATCACAGACAAGAATAGAAAAGCCATTATCCAATGTACTCAATACTAATATGAAGACAGCAGACATTCTAATGCATGCCCACATAGGAGAAAAATTGATTTTATTTCAAGTTGGGGGAAGGGGAGAGGAGAGGAGGGTGGGGTGCCCCCACTGAGTGGGCATGGTCTGGGGGTGTCTGGCAAATCTTTTAAGTACGGTACATAACCATGAGAGGGACTCTACCTAACAAAATCAAACATTTTGACCTGGTTGTTTGTACCCTCACATTATCCTGAAAATAAGAACGAAAACAAAAACAAAAACATGTTAAATATACAAGATGCAAGCTTTCTATCTTGGGAGCAATCAGCCTTTTCCTGGATCCTGGAGAAGAGCACTTACGGATTAGTCTTTCCTGCTACACACTAGGGTTGGGGGGAGGCTATTGGTTTAAATCCCATCAGTGGTGGGAGATATGTCTCTCCAGCCCCTTATAAGGAGTAAAACAAATAGAAAAAAGTATCTATGAAAAGCAAACCAAAATTTTAAGTCAAATGTAGACCTAAACAAATGGCTCAACATAAAAGCAAATAAACTCATGTGAGACCAAAATCAAGAATCCCTGCAGGGTTTTCACCAAAGTCACTAAAGAGGGAGTGAAAACTTCAACCCTCCCAAGATCCAGAACACTCCCAACAGCACTCAAACCGAGGAAAGTTTCACTGTCCCAAACGCACGTTTCTGTCCAGCCTGGTCCTCTAGTGTTTCAGTTTCTCAG
>CAUYRH010171267.1:0-18710 GCA_963574655.1 Perodicticus potto | reverse complement strand
AGGAGATTAAGGCTGGTGGCGTTTTACTCCACAGAGAGCT
The DNA here is from genome assembly GCA_963574655.1 of Perodicticus potto. Taxonomy (NCBI): domain Eukaryota; kingdom Metazoa; phylum Chordata; class Mammalia; order Primates; family Lorisidae; genus Perodicticus; species Perodicticus potto. The sequence goes on along the minus strand of CAUYRH010171267.1, from coordinate 18,670 downwards.
AGCAGAGCTTAACACCTCCCTAGAAATCTGTCTGTGTGACCTCAAGCAGGAGGCTCTCCCAATACAAGGCTCAGATTTCAGTAAATAATAAGGAGCTGATATGATCAATCCGAGAAACTGCTGACGTCTCTGTTCCCTCCCTCATCTTACCCTCTGGGAAAATAGACTTCAATAAAATCAGAGTGGAGCAAACACCCTGGGCCGTTGGTGGAATCCCACGACAGGCAATGGACCCCTGAGCTCCCACTTTTAATTCTAGTCTATGTCTCTTGTCTTTCTTTACCGTTGCTTCTAACTCTGTATTTCTTCAGTTGATCACCACCAGTTTCCACAGGTCTCAGCAGATGCTGTTCTCAGGGCAGGACCCTGACACATAACCATTCCAGACTTTGTTTCACAAATCTTAACCAATACTTTGTCTTGCCCTTAAATATTTTGTTTTTGCTTTTAGGTATTTTTTTTTTTTTTTTAATTTTTAGGTTATAAACAATTAGATTACAATGTTTTGATTTGTTAGTTGGGGTCCCTATTGTAGTTGTGCCCCTCACCCAGGAGGTGCGCCATGTACCCATACATTGTGCCCATTAAGTGGGAGCTCACCCATCCCCCTCCCACCTTTACCCTCCTCCATCTTGAATAGGTATTGCTTTTCCAATGGCTTGTAATTTTTTTAAAAATTTCATTTCACAGCCAGTAAACAACTGATAATTTTAAAACTAGTAGAAAAAAAGAACCAACTTTTGCCCCCTGCCTCCTACTCCCAAAATAAGTAGGTTAGGAATCTGTTAACCTACATGGTTAGGTTTATCATGGATAAACCTACATGGTTTATCATGGATAAACATTTTGCTTAAACTCTCTAAAATGGCAAACTGTGGGCAAGGATTTATTTCCCTTTACTGGTCAAGATCTTTCTATGCCTGAGGCAGCAGCATTTGTTGTTAAGGAAGTGATCATCTTTGTTTAGTCAAATTATCTTGGAAACACATTTTGATTTCCATCACTGTTTCTTTTACGAAATAAAAGAAAATTAATTCTAATTTTTATTGCTCCATCTTGTGGGCCTAACCTACTTACTGATTGTTTTCTCTACCTTCTTTCTATCCCTAAATAGACTTCCAGAACATTATGACCAGAAGTTGTTCCAAGGTTAGTCTTGTGGAAAATAAACAATCTGCATGCTAGCTGCAATGTAAGCTACAGAAACAGAATTTAATAGTAATTCAGTGAAAAAATAAGTCACCTAGGGAAAAGTACAGGGATTTGGTAATGGAATATTGTCACCATGATTATTACTGGAAGACATTACAGAGAAGGCCAGGTCTGTCTCTGTAGTTAAAAAGAAAAAAAGGAAAAGCTGGACTTTATAACTGGAAACCACATACTGAAATATCCATCTGTCCTGTTAGACTTTCAATTATTTTGTGAAGATTACTGAATGCCGATATTATTTTCCTAATTTAAGAATGAAAAGTTCGCAGAACCACCCAAGAGCTGTTCAAGCTACAAAAACAATAAAAATAAATTGTGCTTTATTCAATTTGATTCGTGTCCCTAGTGGATGAATATTTACGTATGTTGTCATGTCATGTATGAGATTTTACTGGTTTTTTTGTCTGTTTTGTTGAGACAGAATGTCATTCTGTTACCTTGGGTAAAGTGCTGTGGAATCATCATAGCTCACAGTAACCTTAAACTCCTGGGCTCAAGTGATCGTCTTGCCTCAGCCTCCTGAGTAGCTGAAGACTACAGGTACCCACCACCACACCCAGCTAGTTTTTCTTTTTTTTTTTTTTGAGACAGAGCCTCAAGCTGTCACCCTGGATGGAGTACCGTGGCATCACAGCTCACAGCAACCTCCAATTTCTGGGCTCAAGCGAGTCTTTTGCCTCTGCCTCCCAAGTAGCTGGGACTACAGGCACCCACCACAACACCCGGCTATTTTTTGGTTGCAGCCATCGTTGTTTGGCAGGTCCGGGCTGGATTCGAACCCGCCAGCTCAGGTGTACGTGGCTGGCGCCTTAGCCCGTTGAGCCACAGGCGCTGAGCCCCAGCTAGTTTTTCTATTTTAACTAGAAACAGGGTCTCGCTCTTGCTTAGGCTGGTCTTGAACACCTGAGCTCAAGCAATCAATCTGCCTTGGCCTCCCAGGGTGCTGGGATTATAGGAGTGAGGCACCCCACCCTACTGTTTACTAAAGTTGTATGCCCTTGAAAGCACACATAGTGAGAATAAGATGGAGTGAGGCAGGCTGGGTGGACATGACACAGCTGGTCTGGTCAGTTTAGGTCTTGCCTGACCTTCACCCCCATCTCCCATTCTTACTGTTTTGTAAATTTTGCTCCCATGCTAAAGATGCCCATCTGGAATAGTTTAGGTGGATTGATTTAGGAGATTAACTTTTAAATTTGAATCTTGTATTAGGCCACTGAGTTAGGCTGATTATTATTGAAACTAAAGGTTAATGTGGTCTTTGCTTTTATGTATAAAATGGTGATTTTGGAAATGGAAGAAGAGAACGGTCTTGGAGGGGCTAATCTCATTGTTCTCCAGAATCCTGGCCTTCTGACAAATAAAGATCAGTGGACCTATCCCCATCTCTGCATATTGGCTGACGGTGACTGGCGGCTGGACCCTTTTCTTCTGGTAACATTTCTGGCCAGCACAAAGGGACTCCTAGACTGCTCTGGTAAGTGTTGTGTAAGTGCTGCTGGGGAAGCCTAGCAGTTACCTGGACAGGTAGCCTGGGGCTTTGGGCTGCAGGGCTCGAAGGCTCCTAGCAGCTGATGCCGGGAGATTTCTCCTGGGAATCTTGGGGCTCTGCACTCAGACACAGTCGCCAATCACTATGGTCCACCTGCTTTATTCAGGTTGTGCGCTGAGAACTTTAGCTCTCTGTCAGTTCCCATTTTTTTTTAGAGAAATCTGGTGTTTCTGTATGTGGTTGGTATTACGGCAGCTCAGACTTCATGGTTGCGTGCTGAGAACTTTAGAGCTCATCAGTTCTGATTTTGTTCTCCAGAAATCTGGTGTCTCTGTATTTGCTATGTATTATGGGAGCTCAGGCCTCAGTCCCAAATGACAGCGTATTCTGTCTGATTGGTCTCAGTGCGGGTACCCACCCATTACTAAAAAGCAGTGAAATTTTACTGTGACATGGCCAGGCCAATGTTTCTATCATCTTGACTCCAGAGAAAAGTGGCCTTTGAATGGGACCTTGAATTATTTATAATGATGTTACATAGTTTAAAATAACAAGTCTGGTTAAAAAACTTATGTTTGTTCTTTTTCTTGGTAGGATTTATGAGTTTAAAAGCAGTAATTAAAAGTACATTTACATATCTAATTTACAGGGTGTAAAACTTGTTAACAGAAAAATAACTTAAAATGATAACTAAAATTAGTTAGTTAAATTGCTAAGATAAATAAGTTAGGTAATTAAAAAAATAACAGTCTGAATAAAAATTATGTTTAAAAGCTAGAACATATAAATTTTGCTTCTGTCTGTATGTCTGTCTGCTTGTGAGTCTGAATATGTCATATGCCTGTAACATTTCACTATCAAAACATGCAAAAAAACTCAAATTAATTGGCTTAGGAAAAGAAAAAGTAAGCACGTAGATCAAGTATTTTATCAGGAAAACAGAAAAGAACTCAAATGCCTTTTTGTTCAGATGACTTTGGTATCCTTTGGTAACTAAAATTAGTCTTAAACCTGTTATTAAAGTTCAGATATTTAAAGATTATAGAACTACTGCCTCTGTAATATTTCTAAATTTTGCAGGATTTGTCTGAGCTTATGTTCTTGATTTTGAGCCTTTGCGTTCTGAGGTCAGATAGGTGCCTGTGGTGAGGCCTATGTTCCCCTTGATTAGGACAGTAGCTACAAGGCACAGTCTGGCCCACATGGCCCCGTCCCTGCTGCAACTTTGCCCCCTGGCAATTCTGGGAGAAATTGAACCCCCAGTTTTCCTGCTTTCAGCCGTGAACCCTGTACCTGGTAAATGAATTAAAGATAGATGTAAGTTCTGTCCTTGCAGCCATCTTTGATACCACATGGCCATGTGAGAGTGGGAGGACCAGAAAAGACATGAGGGATGGTACCTCTGTTGTGGTTTTAGGACGCTTTCCAGTAACTTAAAACCTTAAAGTGAGGCGGTGCCTGTGGCTCAGTGAGTAGGGTACCAGACCCATATACCGAGGGTGGTGGGTTCAAACCCAGCCCCAGCCAAACTGCAACAAAAAAATAGCCCGGCGTTGTGGCGGGCACATGTAGTCTCAGCTACTTGGGAGGCTGAAGCAAGAGAATTGCCTAAGCCCAAGAGCTGGAGGTTGCTGTGAGCTGTGACTCCACTACTGAGGGGGACAAAATGAGACTCTGTCTCTTAAAAAAAAAACCTTAAAGTCTTGTTATGTTCCATAAAATATCTGTGTCATTTGTAATATATAATACTTTAGCTGTTTAGGTTGTTCGAAAAACTGAATCTTTTCTCTGTCAAAGAATAAGATTTTTGCCTTTTAAATCTTGTAATTATCAGCTTGCTTAAGTAAATGATTACCTTTATAGTAAACTATGATCCTGTTTTGTACAAGGTGTTTTGGGGATGGGGTAAGAAAGACTAAACAAAAAAGAAAATAGAACTATATAAGGATTTTGTCTGGTAAATTTTGTCCTGAAACAAAATTTGGTTATTTACAAAAAGTAAAAGGAAAGACAGAACAGAAAGTTTAGCATGTTTGTAGATTGTCTGTGCTGGTTGAATAGAACTCATAAGGAAATTTGTGAAGAAATTTGCATGTGATACAGTTGTCTATATATTGTGTTTAGAATCTTTTGGATTGTGATCTTATTTGAACAAATGTTTTAAGGCTTTGATGTTTAACTAACATTCAAAATCAAAATTCTAAAAGTTGTCTTTTTGCCCTCAAATTGGATTTTTAAATATTAAAACTGCTGAAAGTCTAACAAAGACACATCAGGCTTATTTAGTATGTTTAAAGTATATAAGAAACAACTTCAAACATAAAATTAGGTTTAATTTTCTGTGAATTATGTCTGTGTGTGTGTGTGTGTTCTAATGTGATAGAATATTGGTCTGTCTTAGTGTATATTATTAGTAATAATTTTTGATTCATCTCAGAAAATGATTTTTTTACTGGCTAATTCCAAAGTTTGTCCTTCAAAGAAAGTAGTAGAAAGGCTAACAAACAGGTTCTCTTGAATACAAGTTTTCTGATAACTTCAGAGATTAAATACCATTAGACTGAAAACAAATTTCTAGGACTTCAATTAGAAAGCCAGTGTGTCTATGAGTATTGCTAACCTAACTTCAAATAGAACAGAAATCAGTTACATGGAATTGAGCTGATTGTTATGGCTTTTTGTTTGAAACATTGCTGATTCTTTCTGTGTTCCATTTTCTAGAAACCAAGGAAAACCTTTTCCATCCCTTGTTTATATTTGTAAACAAAAATTTGAAGCATTTATTTTTCAACTTCCTTGATTTCTCCAGAATTTAAAAATCATTTGTAAGTATTCCTAATTTCTAACAATATAGTTATTTGCTTAAGTTCAATAAGAATCTGTGTATTTTATTTTTTTTATAGGACAAAATAAAAGACACTGGTTATTTTCCCAAGACTTTGACTGGAATGACATTTTTAGAAGTGTCCAGACTGTGTTAAGGAATTAAGGTTGATTTTATAAGACAAATAAAAAACGCATTGGAAAAACTGGCCAGATACCTCATCAATGACATTTCTTGATCTGTAGTGAGTAAAGGATGTCACTTTCTGACAGGTCCAGAACCTTCAAGTTGCTTTGGGATCTTGAAAAAAAGAGGAATTGTCCCAATACATGCAGGTATTTAATAACACAGATAAAACCTTGACTTGACTTGAGAGGCTTTCAAGTCTAACCTGAGATTCCTTGTAAAAGGTTCCAACAAAGCCAATTTTAAAAGAAAGAAAAGCCTAAATGGCTAATTCTTACTGTACTTCGTGCAAATAATCAGACTTAGATTATACTGAGAGTAGACGTTATTTTGGCAAATAAATTGATCCTGCTATGACTTGTCTTTAATAAAATGAGAAATTAGAGAGAGAAAATTATGGTTCAAAAAAAAAAAAACTACAGCCCAGCAGTACTAGATTCCAGCCTTGTCTGCAATGCCAGCTCATAGAAGGACACATTCCTGTTTCCTAAATAATCAGGCAGTGCTAAATTTCCTGTAGACTACATAGGAATCTATGAAGTATTAAACACTATCTGCTGTGTCCATGCAGATACCTCAAGAGAAATTAGAACCTGAATAAAACATTTCCCAGTAAGTGGTGTGGCTGCAATATGGCCTCATAAGTGGCTCCACACCCTATTGATTTTCAAGAATGTTCGCTTGATTTGCCCAGAACTTCAGATCAGCTCTACAAGGACTCTTAAAACTATGTATTATCTTATGAACTGTGCTAAGGCTATAAATAAGAATACTAATGTTCTCATCATGAAAACCTCATACTTGAAAACCAGAACTTGTGGATATTTGTAGGTGACTGATAAATGGACACATTTACTCTGGACACAACCCTGACTTTGTCCCTGTCAGTGTAAAGATGCCAGATTGAGCCTTTATTTACTTCTTTATCCCCAGATTGAGCCTCTATTTACTTCTTTATCCTGGAGTGGGGTTTTTGTTTGTTTGTTTGTTTTTTAGACAGAATCTCACTTTGTCACTCTGGGTAGAGTGCCATGATGTCATAGCTCACAGCAACCTCAAACTCTTGGGCTCAAGTGATTCTCTTGTCTCAGCCTCCCAAGTAGTTGGGACTACAGGCACCTGCCACAATGACTGGATATTTTTAGAGATGAGCTCTCACTCTGGCTCAGGCTGGTCTCAAACCTGTGAACTCAGGCAATCCATCTGCCTTGGCCTCCCAAGTTCTGGGATTAGTCATGAGCCACCACACCCAGCCTCTCTGGAGTAGTTTTTTAAATATCTTTCAGATCCTGAATTCTAGTAACAGACCCACCCAGACCAATGAACTTACTCAACTGGCCTTGTACCCTTTTTTCAAGATGCCCTCCCGACATTCTCAAGGCCTCCAGTAGATGCCTTGGTCTCTATCATGGCTAGGCAGGCCGCTTCCTGAGCTGTACTATGCCACACTCTGAATTGCTTAAAAAGCGGCCCCTTGCACTGCTTCCTGAAACTGATATACATGTTCCAGCTGGTGACCAGGTTATCCTCAGGACTGGGAGGGAAGGACCTGAGGAACTCCAGGAAAAGAAAACTTGCCTCTGGTACATCCTACTTCCAACCCCGACAATGGTCAAGTTGTCTGGATTACATCATCCCATCCCACCCCCCACCCAGATAAGTGAGAGAACTCAAGCTGGACCAGTGGACTGAGGGACTTTGTGGAGATGAGGGTCCAAAGCTTCAGTTGTTGGGATGGGAAGTATATTTTTCACAGACATCTTTGTTTGTTGCTGTGTTTATTGTGCCCTTGTTGTCTTTTGATAACTGCTGCAGGTTGTTCCCAATGTAACTTTAAACCTATCCCTTATTTATTGCCCCAACAAATTCCACCCACGACAAGGGCAATAAATCATAGTAATTATTTCCATTTAAAATCTATGTCATAGATATGAAATGTAGTAATAGGAATGGGATTGAAAGCACATGTAGTGAGAATAAGATGGCATCAGGCAGGCTGCATGAACATGACACAGCTGGCCTGCTGGGTTCAGGTCCGGCCTGACCTGCACCCCCGTCTCCCATTCTTACTCTTTTGTAAATTTAGCTCCCGCCCTAAAGATGCCCATCTGGAGTAGTTTAGGTGGATTGATTTAAGAAATCAACTTTTGAATTAGAATGTTGTAATAGACCACTGACGTATGCTGATTATTATTTGGAATAGAGGTTGGTGAGGTCTTTGCTTTGAACTTTTATGTATAAAACTATAATTTTGGAAATGGAAGAACAGAACAGTCTTGGAGAGGCTACTCTCACTGTTCTCCAGTATCACTGGCCTTCTGATAAATAAAGTTTGGTGGACCTATCCCATTTCTAAATATTGGCTGACAGTGACAGGTGGCCAGACCCTCTTTGTCTGGTAACATCTTTTCTCCAATTAATCTACCTTTTATGAATTATTTTTCAAAGAACCTTTGGAGGGCAAATAGGAAGTTTTTAATCCTCCACAAAACCATACAGTGGAATGCTACTCAGCAATAAACATCATGAACTATTGGGACAACACGAATGTTATTTTCATAGTCAAAAAATAAACTTATTTGGTTAAAATGCAAAGTATACATAAGTACAAATAAGGCAGAAATATTTGATTAAAATGTTCAGACTTTAAATTTGGGACTTCAGAAAATTACAAACTTAACATTATTCTAGTGTGCATAAGAATACAAATATAATTCTGAATATAAATCATGAAAATGAAAGCTGAATATTTCCAGGTAGTGCATCATTACTGGTTTGACACAATTTATTAAGATATTTCCATCCAAATTCCAAACAGCTATCTAAATTGATATTTCATATTTATCAGTGTATCTCAGATAATATTCTGTTTAATCGCTAAACAAACAAACAAATAAAAACAAACAAATAATTGTTGTGGGTCAGTCATGGTGGCTCACGCCTGTAATCACAGTACTCTGGGAGCCCAAGGAGGGTGGATCATCTTAGCCGAGGAGTTCCAGACTCACCTGAAGAAGAGTCAGACCCCATATCTACTAAAAATAGAAAAACTAGCCAGCTGTGGTATGCACCTATAGTCCCAGCTACTCAGTGATAGGGTCGACCCACTCAGGTAGAACTGATGTGCCCAGTAAGAACTGAGTTTCTGTCCCTCACAGGAAGTGGTGGGTGGACCAATCCCGGCCACTCTTACCCTTTAAATCCCCATCCGCCATAGTCCAGGTGTGGAATTCCTTTTCTGATTTCACCCCACCTGCACCCAGATGGAATGAAGGCCACGTTGACCACACACGCCAGGCCCCCATTTTCCTTTTGTCTCATGCCTGGGAATCATCTTTGGGTCTGTAACCCCTCACTCGGGAGGCTGAGCCCAGGAGTTTAAGGTTGTTGTGAGCTATGACACCACAGCACTCTCCTCAGGGTACAGAGTGAGATGCTGTCTCATAAGAGAGAAGAAGAGAACTTGTTCTGTCATTTCTCTCCAACAGTAGATGTAAATGCTTGGGGCTTGGGGATTATGTTAATTCTCAGATGATTATGGTGATAACAATATTAGCCAGACTCCCAACTCAGCTGAATTAAATAGAGAATACATTGGCACACACACTTAACGAACCCCTATGTAGAGCCGATGGGAATCCAGCGAGGGATTCAAATGTTCATCAAGTAATGCCTCCAGACTCTCCACAGTCTATGACAAAAACAAGCAAGCAAACAAACAACAACAAAAAACCACCAGCAACTTCAGGCACTCTTCTCTCAGCTTTGTAGTGCAGAGAAAAGAAAATGATTTTTGGCCAATACATCTAGTTAACCTAGCACATATGAAGCCACGAAGTGGACAAATTCCCTATTGAATCAAAGGGAAAGTCAAGATCCTGTTACAAAGAGAAAAAGTAATAAATGATGAGGAATGAAAACAGTTGTCCACTCACAAAATGATTAGATTCTGGAGAGGGAAATTACCATCCTCTCTTGTAACTCTCCCAGGGAGAGAGAAGGAGTGGTGTGAGCAGGATGGCTACTAGCAATTTGACAGGAAAACTGTGGTAGATTGCTTTCATTGGAATATTGCCTGTGCTATAGATTAATGATCAATCTTCAGAGTTTTGGGATTTCCATGACCATTTGATTTGTGTTTATCTCATTGAATGTGAGTGTGTTTAGAGTGAGAATTGATGGTGAAAAATAAAAAAGAACGTGTAGACATCTGCGGGAAACTTTCCAAGGACCATCACTTTACTTGCTTTATTTGGATTAAAAAAAGATTTTCTTTTTTTTTGTTCTGCTACTAGGCATAGGTCTTATGCCAAATCATAAGTAAATTTTCATTAAAACATCAAAAAAATTGCACTTGTAACTGTAACCCAGCTGGGAAGAAGTTTTGATTTACTTAAATTATTTTTGGAAACTTGCACGTAGTAATTACTTCCCTACAGTGCCGAGTAGAACTGAGGAAGAAATAAAAGGACAGCAAAGTCCCCGCTTCCCATGTGTCTGACACTGGGAGAGAAGAAATAGGAAAGAAAGTTTGCTTCTGAAGATGGGGTAATGAAGGGAAATATAGTTTACTAAGGACAATTTTAAAGCCAAGGAAACAGAGACTTTGATATAAATTTGTGATTTAAAAAAATACCTTTAGTCTAGGTTTACTAGGCAGCCATTAACCTCCTATAATGCCTAACAGGCCTGGTTGCCCTTTTGAGAAAAGTGTCTGCCTGGCGCCTGTGCATAACCAAGTCCGCTTCCAACTGTGTGGTCGAACCCATTGTGAGCTGCTTGGTAGAGAAGCTGGCAACGGTGCATGAAGCCACTCAGGCCACTTTCTCAGTGAGGAGCAGTCCTGGGCAGACACTTTAAATCTTCCTGGATCACTGAGCTAAGCCAGAATACAAAGAGCTAGTCAGGATTTAAAGATGAGCAGCAATTTCACTGCAGCCTGATTCCAGGCGATTTGCATTGCTATTCCACACAGGAAGAGCAAAGGCTCCGCTGAAGGAAGGTGTTAATGGGGTAACTGCAGGTCTGGGCTTCAGGCCCTCAGGGGTGGAAGACCTGAGCTCCACCTGTGCCCTTGAGCTGTGACTTGTGAACCCAGTTTACTGCCCAGGGCTCTTCTCAAGGGCAGTCAGGATTATGGGGTAGGTTATATACAGGGGTTGTGCCCTTGAAGCCCTCCTGGAATCTGGGAAGGGATTGCTGGTTTCTGACTTGTTTTTCTAAAACGGCTGCACTCCTGTCAGGGTTATGAGAATTCCTTTCCCACAACAATCATGCTCACTGAAACATTAACTGCGTCTAATACAGATCTGCCCACACACAGCAAGAGTTTAGAGCAATTATTTATTTCTTATAAACAGTACATTTCCTGAATGAGTTATATTTGTTCCTTTCATTTGTGCCTACATGGTAAGCAATTTTTTAAAAATATTTATTATTTTAGGCCTGGCACACCAGCTCATGCCCATAATCCCAGCACTCTAGGAGGCTGAGGCAGGTGGATTGCTTGAGCTAATGAGTTTAAGACAAGCCTGAACAAGATCCAGACCCTGTGTCTACTAGAAATAGAAAAACTAGCTGGGCGTGCTTGCAGGTGCCTATAGTCCCAGCTACTGGGGAGGCGGAGGCAGGAGAATTGCTTGAGCCTGCAAGTTTGAGGTTGCTTTGAGCTCGGCTGAGGCCATGGCACTCTAGCCAGGGCGACAGAGTTTGACTCTGTTTCAAAAAAGCAAAAAATCATTATTTTATATGACACTTATTTTTAAGTTTGAAAAAATGACAGTTAAGGTTTCTAACTGACTGAACATAAAACTAAAATAGAAGCATGCATACATGCCCTTAAATATTTTAATAATATAAATATAATTATTTAGCTTGAAGGAAAATATGAAAGAGCAGATCGGCTAATGGGCTATTACCACACTTTCACTCAAGCATAAGAATGTGTCACACGAGAAATGGACATAGTTACTTAAAATTATTCTAAACATTCCATATCAAATAGTTTAGACCTTATTGAAAGTAGCTGTCATCGAAAATTTAAGAGGCCTGATCACAGATTCTGTGTTGCCTCATTGTCTGAATATGTGACTCTCCATGTTGACGCCAAATTGCTATCCTGTCAACGTGTAAAAGGCTGGATCATTTGATGTCCTGAGTGATGGAGTTTCAAATCCACAAAGCACAGCCCGTCAGTCCTTTGAGGTGATTATGATGGCTCCAGCCTGACAGTCTGCCCTGACAGCTTTCACATGTTCCTGGAATCAAGTTGTTGCTGCTTCTATGACATGAAGTCAGGTATGTGGGAAGAGAGAGGCAGAAGAAAGGGAAACAGAAAAGAAAATGTTCTTCATGTTCAGAGTAATTATGAAGAAGTTGCTCCCAGGGAAAAGCATAGCTATTGATTCTGCTTCTCTTCCTGATGCCCACAGATGAGACACAAAGACCCCATCTGGGTCCAAGGTTTGCCAGGAAAGAAATATCAGGAGGAGCAGATGGCAGCACCATTGCCATATGGCTGCTCAGAAACGGACCCGTGTTATGGCATTTGGCCATAAGATAAACCTAGAAATAATTTTCCTGCTACTATTTTAAATAGCACAAGAATGGATGTATGGTCTGTTGACATCAGAAATCATTAGGAAATTATGACAAGAGCACTCTATTTTATTCAGCTCCACAAACTGGCTCTTTGACTTATAAAACAACTTAAAAAGGGATTTAATTAATGAAATTTTCTTGTTGATACAGACATATGGATAGTGCTGCAAATTTAAAAAACAAAACAACAAACCTTTCAGAACTCCTTTCATTGAGGTTAGTCAGAATGTTTGTGGAGGCTAATATATAACTATGGTTAGATCCAATATTACAATGTTTATAATAATAAATAATAAGCTAAATATCACTGAGAAAGTTACCAATTCTCATGCTTTGCTGATGTAAAATAACTTTTTTTTTTTTTTTTTTGAGACAAAATCTCACTCCCTCACCCTGGGTAGAGTGCCCTATCATCATAGCTCACAGCATCCCTGAACTCCTGGGCTCAAGCCATCCTCTTGCCTCAGCCTCCTAAGTAGCTGGGACCACAGGCACCTGCCATAACGCCTGGCTATTTTTCTTTTCTTTTTTCTTTTTTTTTTTTTTTGAGACAGAGCCTCAAGCTGTCACCCTAGATAGAGTGCTGTGGCATCACAGCTCACAGCAACCTCCAATTCCTGGGCTCAAGCGAGTCTCCTGCCTTCGCCTCCCAAGTAGCTGGGACTACAGGCGCCTGCCACAACGCCCGGCCATTTTTTGGTTGCAGCCGTCATTGTTGTTTGGCGGGCCCGGGCTGGATTCGAACTTGCCAGCTCAGGTGTACGTGGCTGGTGCCTTAGCCTGTTGAGCCACAGGCGCCGAGCCGCGCCTGGCTATTTTTCTATGTTTAGTAGCAAGACTGGGTCTTGCTCTTGCTCAGGCTGGTCTCAAACTCCTGAGCTCAAGCAATCCGCTTGCTTTAGCCTCCCAGAGGGCAGGGATTACAGGTGCAAGCCACTGCACCCAGCCTAGTTAGAATTTTAAGAGAGGAGTATAGTATAGCATTGGACTGAGAAATGGAAGAGAAAGGATCATGGCAGGATCAACCTGTTACAAGCCAAGACAACATCAAGAAGTCAGCTAATCTCTCTAAATTGCAGCTCCCGTTCCTATAAAATATTAATATATGGAGCTGCTGAAGGAAAGCGGGAAGGACAAAGGGCACATCTGGAGGTCACACCAAACTGTTCAAATTTATCTCCTTCCAAGAGTAGCTAGTCTGGTTTTTGAAAGCTACTAAAACTTTAAACTCTATTTCCATAACTTAAAGAGAAGGGTGAGGATCTCTCTCTCTCTGTCCCTTTTTTTTTTTTTTTTTTTGAAGTGGAGTTTCACTGTCTTGCCTCCAGTAGAGTGATGTGGCCTGACAGTTCACAGCAACCTTAAACCCTTGGGATCAAGTGATCGTCTTGCCTCAGCCTCCAAGTAGCTAGGCCTCTAGGCACCCACCACAACACTCTGCTGTTTTTGAGAGACGAGGTCTTGGTCTTGCTCAGGCTAGTCTCAAACTTGTGAACTCAAGCAATCCACACACCTCAGCCTCCCAGAGTGCTCAGATTACAGGCGTGAGCCGCCACACCTAGCCTTTGGGTGAGGACATTTCAATGAAAGGGCTGTGGCCAAAAGAGAGATAATTCCCAATGAATCCAGGTAATTAGACTAAAGAAATAATCCCGGGTGATGTAAGGATAGGTGTGTGTATTAGAAGTGACCATATTAGGTAAACAGCAAGGGGCCCCTGAGTCTCTCCCAGGATGAAAGTGGGTGCCTTGCCTTGGGTCTGCCTTAGGCAATTGACCCACCTGGGAAGAAGGACAAGGACAGTCCAGGCTTGATGCTGCCCCAAGCAACTGCACACCTGGGCACCTGGTGGGGGGTGGGGTGGGGGGAGAGGGATGCCTGATAATGTGCAGAAGAATGCAGGGAACCCCCTGGCCCCCAAAGCCAGGCAGACCGGCACAAGAGGATTTGAAAAGTGACCTACAGTCACCTGTTAACTGTCCACTGAAGTGGTTCCGTGGAGACATCTGAACCACAAGGAGGGCTCAACCCAGATAGTGTAGAAAAGGACCCCACACCCTGACCAGGGCCTCTTTGTTACCACAAAGGGCTCCTTCATTGTCTCTGGCAGACGGACGGGTCTTGCTCTGTGAACCTGTCTCACTCTTCCTCAATCATCCTTGTTCCACACTTGCCTTGCTTTCAGTGGGTCTGGTCATTCTTTGGCCAAGAGCACCCCAAGAACCTGGAAACAACTGCCAAGCGACAATTGTTGAGAAGGGAACGAGTGGGCACGTACCCCAAGCCCTGGAGACATGTCTTTGGACTGAGACTACCTAGTCTGATTCTAGGTGGAGTGTCTTCTAACTGACTTTTCTGGTTACTTAAAGAGGCCAAGGAAAGGGCCCGGTGTTGTGGTGGGCACCTGTGGTCCCAGCTACTCAGGAGGCTGAGGCATGAGAATTGCCGAAGCCCAGGAGTTGGAGGTTGCTGTGAGCTGTGATGCCATGGCACTCTACCAAGGGCGATAAAGTGAGACTCTGTCTCTACAAAAAAAAAAAAAAGCCAAGGAAAGGCGTCCCTGCTGCTCTAAATCAGTGATTTTCAACTGGTGTGCCAAGGGAGGATCTTAGGTGTGGTGTGAAAAATCTTAAAGATCATTCATAAGTATATTCTTTTTCTAGAACAACATAATTTAAGTGTGCCTCCAAAGTTTAACTGTAGGTTCAAGTGTGCAATGAGATAAAAAAGGTTGAAAAACACTGCTCTGAAAGTTTGCTAAAAAATTAACTGGTACAAGGCAGATGAATGGAAACGGCATGCAAGTTTATTAATGTTTACGCGGGCAAACCAAGGAGGGACTCCCCTAACCTTCCAGGAGTACAAAAGTTTATATGGACTTTTTTTAGAAGGGGGGAGGTTTGGAATATGGGCAATTCCATTGAGGGGCAGTAAATGATTACTAAGGAGAATGAATACATATAGATTTGAGGGAACATTGATTAACTTGTAATGGTTCTCTTTGGAAATTGAATGAACCTGAGGACAAACAAGAACAAATTATCTTGTTATGAGGTCTGTTCAGGTGTGATTGTATTCTTCGGTCCTCCCCACCAAGTAGATAATGAAATAACAGGAAGGGGAAGGAAAAACAATTGTTCACCGTGCTGGGCCTATCAGATCTTTGTGTAGATATGTGAAAAGTCTTTCCCTGTCTCACACTGACAAGGAGCTTTCCAGCCCTGGCTTCCCTGGGTCATTTGGGAGCCCAAGTGTAGTGAGATCCTAACGGGGTTCTAACATTACATTTAAATCAGCAGGGGTTATCTCATTCACCCTTACCATAAGGCAGTGGTATTTCAGCTGGTGTGCCGTGAGAGGACCTTAGAAAATTTTTAAATATCATTCATTATATTATTTTCAAAAGAAGTTCAAAGCAAAGTACATGTATTCTTTTGTTTACTTTTTTTATTAACGTAATTTAAGTGTGCCATGCAAGTTTAACTATAGTTCAAGTGTGCCCTGAGATAAATAAGATTGAGAAACACCGCTTTCAGGTGTAGCAGTTCACAAAAGAATTCGTAATGAGAGAGACTGCCAGGCAAAAGTAAGGTCTAAGAGAACAGAGGTCTCCTCATGGAGACCCCAAGGACATACCTGCCAGGTCCTCCCTGTGGTGACTCAGCTCTTAGGAATTTGTAAAATCTTATCTTCCTGGGACCCCGAGGGAGGCTGACGCTTGCTTTGGCCTCTGTGAAAGCCGGAGACTCTGTAAAGACTGGAGCCCACTTCTCCGGCTTGATTCAGACTGGCCAGTGAGAAAGGGACCCGTGGGCCAGAGAAAGGAGAAGGCCGAGCCAGTCGGGAGCTCTTCTGCACCTCTCCCGCTGCCTGCGATAAAGCTTTTCCTCTTAGAAACACGGTGTTTGGATGCTCTTCCTTTCCACTGGATCCCATCTTTCTGCAACGATACTACCCTAGGTCGATCAAATAAGGCCATGGGAGGGAGGGAAAATCAGAGAATTCTCCCACCCACTTGTTTTCCTCCAATGTGACTGTCTTTATCCAGTCTCCCAAATATGACATAATTATTTTTATTATTTTTTCCTTCCTTTTAATGATCCTGAAAATTTCAAGAAAAACCTTCTATGTATAATGCATTAGATCACTGGATTCTTTGTAAAGTCCTTTCCCCATATTTTTCGATCAGTCCTGGGAGGTCGGCAGTGTTACGCCATTTCCCCCACCCAAACATGTGTTATCAAATGACCTTGAGACCTGCCGAGGCAAAAAGGAGAAATACATTTTCTAAAAGAAAACAATCTGCAGACGGGGGAGACACAGACTTGGGGTACCATGAAAGTGTGCTTTGAGGAGGTTTAGGACACAGAGAATTATAAAGGCAACACCCAGGGCAGGGGAGGGGACTCAGGGACTGAGAGAGAGTTTCGACTGGATGACTCTGAAGCCCCTGTCTCTCTTAACTGTCTGGTCCAAGATGGTCGTGGGTGCCAGGTGGTCTGCTGGTGGCCAAATCAGGAATGTCACTACAGTGTGTCTGGGCAGGGACAAAGGAACTGGTTTGGTTTGAATGTAGAAAGTGGCCCTGTGACACTTTACATCGCCTCTGAGTACACAGTATGTGACAGCTCTGTCACCCAGCCACGGCCACTGGGTTCTGCGTTTACTGCGAATGCCTCAGTCAGTCACAGGGAGTTGATTTTACCTGTCGCCTGGGGGTGGAATTTAACACCGACAAACCCAGAAATATGACCCAGAGACAAAACATGTCTTAAGTATTCATAAACTAGGATCAACAAATAATCAGTAAGTGATAAAACTAGGAGCCATAACGAGCCGACTGATGAAAACGTACATTCCTCCCATAGCACTGAAGGGGCTGATAGGCACTTGCTTACTTTGATAGATATTTTCACTAAGTAGGCAGATGAAACCTTCTTATACTGCAGATTTTCTCCGAATGTTGCAGATATACAATTAAGCCATATTGAAGTTTAACCTTCTCTCCTGGAATACCTTTTCCAAGTACCTACGAATACATACAATATATTTTAATAAATAAGCATTGCATGTGGAAAGAAAGAAAGTTCAAACAGAAAAGAGAGCTATATGATCAGAAAAGGCAACGTCACTCCTTATACAAAAACAATGAAGGAAGGAAGAATGAGGAAGAGGAAGCCTGGAAGTAATTAACCAATCAACTTTTTTTTTCAATTGGGGCCTATGATCTAATATGAGAAATTGTGAGAGCTGGTAAAGAATGTACCAGAATGTAATATAATTTTCCAGACCTTGGGGGAGGGGGGGAGAGAAAAAAGCAGTAATGATTTGTTGCACTAGATTAAAAATTGATAGCACTTCTGTGAGTTTAAAAGTGCCCTGAAGTAGGAATCTGACGAGGAGAGTTAGTCGCCTCAGATGGCTGACCTAAGTGTAAACAGCTCCCAGGGTTTTACTCATTAGTAAGGCAGGACTAATAGTAGCTGCCTTGCCCCAACACAGGTTTTTCTGTGCATATCAAATAAAATATTCTACACACCACATTTCTTTTCTAAATTTCAACATACACATTTTGAGATTTATTTAGATACACTGGTTGTTTTCAGCCTTCTCCTTGGCGAGTCACAGGCGATGTGAGAAACTGTAATTAATTGGGGTTATCATTTTCAAAGCAGGGAAAATAGAAATTCCTCTTTGGGACACAAAAAGCAGTTATAAGAGTATTGCCCTAGGATAAATGCATTGATGTAGGCAGCTAGGAGGACAGGCTAGGAGAATTCTGATCCCTGGTCCGATAAGCAGAAAAGGGAGTGTTGGAGTTTGAGAAATGTGTATGCATTTTAAGTATAAAGCCAACAAAAATGCATAAAAGTAAATCCTTTTTTAGATGGACACTACATGACATGCGAAGGATTAGACTTTTTATTAAGTTGTTTTGTAAAAGTAACACATTAAATGTGGGGGTTAATTTAAAATGACACCATTAGTGAAAATAATATCACAGTAGTTCATGTAATAAGTAAATCTTCAAATCTTAGTGAATTAATATAATAACAGTGTCTTCATTCCCAATGTGGAGTGTATTGGGAGATGTGGAGAAGGCAGTTTCTTTCTTTTTTTTTTTTTTTTTTTTTTTTTTGAGACAGAGCCTAAAGCTGTCGCCCTGGATAGAGTGCAATGGCATCACAGCGAACAGCAACCTCCAATTATTGGGCTCAAGCGAGAATCCTGCCACCGCCTCCCAATTAGCTGGGAGTACAGGCACCTGCCACAATGCCCAGCTATTTTTTGGTTGCAGCCGTCATTGTTGTTTGGTAGGCCCAGGCTGGATTCAAACCCGCCAGCTCAGGTGTATG
>CAUYRH010171265.1:0-26293 GCA_963574655.1 Perodicticus potto | reverse complement strand
CTTGCTCAAGCCCAGGAATTGAAGGTTGCTGTGAGCTGTGATGCCACGGCACTCTATCCAGGGTGACAGCTTGAGGCTCTGTCTCAAAAAAAAAAAAAAAAGTGCTCTGTAAATCATACGAGGCATTATTGTCTAGTGTTAATCAGAGTAAAGGGCTACAAGCTATAGCCCAAAATGTCTCTTGAAGGTCAGCCCATGGCTGGAGGTAAAAGACTCCCCAGTAGTTGCCAGTGTGGGGCTAGCATGCGTCTCAAATATTCTAGACTGCACTAAACAGCAATAAGAAGTGACAGTAATAAGAGCTTTGCCTTGGCTCGGTGCCTGTGGCTCAACGGTCTAAGGCGCCAGCCACGTACACCTGAGCTGGCGGGTTCAAATCCAGCCTGGGCCCGCCAAACAACAATGATGGCTGCAACCAAAAAACAGCCGGGCGTTGTGGCGGGCGCCTGTAGCCCCAGCTACTTGGGAGGTGGAGGCAAGAGACTCGCTTGAGCCCAGGAATTGGAGGTTGCTGTGAGCTGTGATGCCATGGCACTCCATCCAGGGTGACAGCTTGAGGCTCTGTCTCAAAAAAAAAGAGCTTTGCCTTCAATTTCCCAAAGGGAGCAACTTAAAATACAGTCACCTAACACTTAATGACAGAGTACATTTTGAGAGATTTGTCATTAAGTGATTTCATCATTGGGCAATCATAGAGTGTACTTACACAAACTTAGCTAGCATAACCTACCACACGTCTGGCCTATATGGTGTAGCCTAATGTCTCTAGGTTACAAACTTGTACGGCAGGTTACTATGCTGAATACTGTAGGCAATTGTGACACAAATCAGTAGGAATTCTTCAGCTCCATTATAAACTTATGGAACCACTGTTGTACATGCCATTAGCTGTTGATCAAAACACCAGTATGCAGTGTGTGACTATAATTACTTCATTCTAACCTCCTCACAGGATTCACTACTAAGAAGATGTGAGTGAGCAAGGCGGCACTAGTGGACAGACTGCATGCTGTCCCCTTTCCTGGGGGATGGCAGAATGGTGCTGTGCAGTCACCTGGGAGCAGGCTGCATGGGAACTGTCAGTGTTCGGGCTGTGCGCTAAGAACTCTGTCCTGGAGCCTCATTCCCCTCTGGTCTACGTGGAGCACAAAGGGTTGGTCCTTTGGGCAGAGCACTAGGAAGCCCATCCTGAGCCAGGCCAAGTCCAGGAAGGTAAGGAAGAACCAAAGCTCACCTGACATTGGCTTTATCCACTCCCATTCCAAAACTGATGGTTGCAACAATTACCGGGATCTTCTCTTCCATCCACTCGTTCTGCACCAGTGTTCTTTCAGAAGCCTTCAGCCCTATAAAGAAGGGGAAGATGGGGGAGGGAACTCGCATTTCCTTTGGGTTTACCTTGAATCTATTTTGGATTTGATACCATGTTGGTCAATTTGTCCTGAATCCATAACTTCTCAGATGCATGATCTTGGGCCAGGCACTTAACCTCACTGAGCCTCAGCTCAATATAAAACCCTAGCCCACAAGTGGCACAAAGCATTCAATAAATGTTAGGCTATGATTTACACTGGCTTCCAAGGTCTGTGCTCTTTCTATAACACCAATACCTGATTCATAAAAACTCATCACCGGCTGCTGGGTGGCTACAGAGAGAATGAGAAAAAGAATTCAAGAGTCACAATTCTGTTTTTTTTTTTTTTTTAGAGACAGAGTCTCACTGTGTTGCCCTTGGTAGAGTGCCATGGCTTCATGGTTCACAGCAACCTCCAGCTCCTAGGCTTAGGCCATTCTCTTGTCTCAGCCTCCTGAGTAACCGGGACTACAGGTGCCCGCCACGATGCCCGGCTATGTTTTTGTTGCAGTTCGGCCAGGGCTGGGTTTGAACCTGCCACCCTTGGTATATGGGGCTGGCACCTTACTCACTGAGTCACAGGCACCGCCCAATTCCGTTTTTTTTTTAAATGGAATCTCACTCTGTCACCAGACTAGAGTGCTGTGGTCAACCTAACTCATGACAACCTCAAACTCCTGTGTTCAAGCAATCCTTCTCCCTCAGTCTCCCAATTAGCTGGGACTACAGGTGTCCACCACCACATCCAGCTACTTTTTCTATCTTTAGTAGAGACAGGGTCTCGCTCTTGCTCAGGGTGGTCTGGAACTCCTGAACTTAAGGGATCCTCCTGCCTCAGCCTACAACATAACTTTTTGAGACAGAGTCTTTGTCACCGTTAGTAGAGTAAGGTACAGTGCTGTGGGATCATAGCTCAGAGCAATCTCAAACTCTTGGACTGAAGTGCTACTCTTGCCTCAGCCTCCCACGTAGCTGGGACTATAGGTGCCTACCACAAAATGCCTGGCTATTTTTAGAGATGGGGGGGGTCTCACTCTTGCTCAAGCTAGTCTCAAACTCCTAAGCTCAGGCAATCCACACACCTCAGCCTCTCAGAATGCTAGGATTACAGGTGTGAGCCACCACACCTGGCCTTATAATTTTCATTTTTCTTTTTCTTTTTTTTTTTTGTAGAGACAGAGTCTCACTTTATCGCCCTGGGTAGAGTGCCGTGGCGTCACACAGCTCACAGCAACCTCCAACTCCTGGGCTTAGACGATTCTCATTCTCTTGCCTCAGCCTCCCGAGTAGCTGGGACTACAGGCGTCCGCCACAACGACCAGCTAATAATTCTCATTTTTATTTATTTATTTTTATTTTAATTTTTTTTTGAGACACAGCCTCAAGTTCTCGCCCTGGGTAGAGTGCCATGGCATCACAGCTCACAGCAACCTCCAACTCCTGGGCTTAAGCGATTCTCTTGCCTCATCCTCCCAAGCAGCTGGGACTACAGGCACCTGCCACAATGCCCAGCTATTTTTTGGTTGTAGTTGTTGTTGTTTGGCAGGCCTGGGCTGTATCTGAATCCACCATCTCTGGTGTATGTGGCTGGCGCCTTAGCCACTTGAGCTACAGGCGGTGAACCATAATTCTCTCTCTTTTTTTTTTTTTGCGGTTTTTGGCTGGGGCTGGTTTTTGACTCCGGCATATGGGGCTGGCGCCTTAGTCCTTTGAGCCACAGGTGCCACGCCCATAATTCTCATTTTTAAATGTCATTCGTATCTAGATTCTTTTTAGGGGATTTAAGAGAATCACTTTAGCCTGAGTATCTGCGAAAAAGAAGTGAATCACCTGACAGGATGTATAAGGAACAAGAGACCTGTTAAGAGGCCTCTGAGGGTGAAGAGGCCACTGTGGCCTAGGCACTCCTTACCTGCATGGTAAGCCTTGGCATTCACACCCCTGCAACTCAGCTCTATGGCCAGCTGTTCGCAAGCCTCTCTGGTCCTGCAGTAGACAATGCCGCAGCCAGACAACTGAAAGGAGAGATGCAGGAAGAAAATAAGTACAGGAAGAACAGAACAATCGATCAGCTATGGTGCAACCTGCTTAGAAGAAGCTCTCTGCTCTTTCCCTCATCAGCTTCACAGTCTTCTCTGAGACAGGACACCAAGTGCAGCTCTGTTACTTTATCAAAAGCAGGACTAAGGTTGCTCAAAACCCAACCTGTTTAACTCCTCTGCCTCCTCCCAGAAAATCTTGTGTGAGTCTCCAAAGGCTTCACCCAGAGCGGCTGACTGCCTTCCTTCCACAGAAGGATACAGGACAAGGGAACCCTACTAAGGTGGACAATGCCAGGAAATCAAAGGGGTAACTCTCTTTGTTCATGAGTTTTACAAAGCCAGGATAAGGAAGCTAGAAAAAGTAAAAGTCTTAGAAAACCAAGTACCATCTCTATGTGGCAGACAGCACCCCACAGCTCTAAGTGCTGCCTGGCTCCCCCCTCAGTGCCTCACCCCTTTATCCGTCTTCTGTCCAAGAGCCTTAAGGCAGAAGTCTCTCAGGTTCCCATAGAGGTCAGAAATCAGTTCCTTGAACTGCACGTCATAGAAGAGGTTGGCCCGGAAACAGGGAGTCTTGAAGATGGCAACTGGTTGTTTCAGGTGCAGGGCAGCAAACACATCCTCTTGCACCTGCGGGGTGGCTGTGGCAGTCAGAGCCACACATGGGGTACGTCCCAGGCGGGAGCGCAGGGTGCCCAGACGCAAGTAGTCAGGACGGAAGTCATGCCCCCACTGGGAAACACAATGAGCTTCATCTACCACCAAGTAAGAGAGCAGGTGGCGGGACACCAGAGAGTTCAGGGTAGGCTGAAAGGAGGCTGAAGCCGCCATCTCTGGGGTAATGTACAGAAGCCTAGTCTGGGGCTTTTCTCGCTCCAGGTCAGAGAGCAGTTCCTTCCTTTCCTGCGCCGAGAGCTTTGAGTTCAGGGAACTCACTTGTACCTTCAGGGTCAGCAAGTGGTCTACTTGGTCCTGAGGGCAGAGGAGATAAAGCCATAGAGATGAGTATACTTGGCCCTCAGGACTCAGGTACACATCATTGCAATTCCCTGAGGCATTTCCCATGTTATAATGTCCTCCCACCCTTCAATACGTGTTCCCTTTGCACAGAAGTATAGGCTGAGTATCCCTTGTCCAAAATTCTTAGGGCCAGAAGTATTTTGGATTTCAAATATTTGGGGGTTTTGGAATATTTATACATACATTATGAGGAATCCTGGAGATGAGACCCAAGTTTAAACATGAAATACACGTGTTTCATAAACAGCTTATACACATAGCCTCAAGGTAATTTCATATATTTTTTTGCATAATTGACATCCTGAAAATTAATTTTATATTTTTAGTAATTTTCTGCATGATAAAAGTTTTGTTTTGACTGGACTTGTTTCACAAGAGGTCAGGTATAGAATTTTCCACCGTGGGGTGGTGCCTGAGTAGGGCGCCGGCCACATACACCCAGGCTGGCGAGTTCAAGCCCAGCCTGGCTTGGTAAACAACGACAACTGCAACCAAAAAATAACTGGGTGGGGCGGCGCCTGAGGCTCATCAAGTAGGGCGCCAGCCCCACATACCGAAGGTGGTGGGTTCAAACCCGGCCTCGGCCAAACTGCAAAACAGAAAAATAGCTGGGCGTTGTGGCGGGTGCCTGTAGTCCCAGCTACTTGGGAGGCTGAGGCAAGAAAATCTCTTAAGCCCAAAAGTTTGAGGTTGCTGTGAGCTGTGATGCCATAGTACTCTAGGTACTCCAGGGCGACACAGTGAGACTCTGTCTCAGAAAAAAAAAAAAGAATTTCTGCTGTGATATCAAGTGTCAGCACTCAAAAAGTTTCAGATTTCAGATGTTCAGATTAGGGATGTCCAACCTGTATAGAAGGTGAAGTGTTTGAGCACAGGCTCTTGAATCAGACACATCTGGACTTAATCCTGGCTCACTTAATTGTAACTTGCTCTCTGGTTGTTTCTTAACCTCTAAAACTCAATCTTCTTTCTTTCTCTTTCTCTCCCTTTCCTTAAAAAAATAGTAACTATCTAAAAGGATTGTTATGTGAATTAAATGAAATTTTACATCTCAATGATGAAATCAATGTAAGTAAGGCATTCAGCACAAAGTTTGAAACCTGTTAACATTCACCACATATTACTGTTGTTCTCTCTCTACTGTTCTTTTTGGTGGCTGCATCTTTAACCACATGGCCACACTTCCTCAATTTTGACTCTAACAGCTCATCTGCAGAGCAGATGTTAACAAAGTCTCAACCAGTTTCTTATCTTTTTTTCTGTCTCACATACTGTACCCAGGACACAAGGGATTCCTCATGTCATTTTAGCTATCTATCCATCTGCATCTTCTATCCAACATCAAGAGTGCACAGGTGTGTACATGTGACAGTGAGTATGTATGTGTGTACAGCTACAATTTCACAGTCCTCTGGACAAAAGTAACAAACAAGGGTGAGAGACCTCAGGCCATCAAAACATAGAAGACTCATTCATAACCCACTAGAGTGATATGCACTAGTGGAGAACCCCACATCTGGGCAAATTCAGAAACCCAATATAGAGAGTGAAACAGACAAATCAGAGAAAGTAAGAGGCAAAAGATCAAATAAAGAAGAACTGAAACTTCCACCTATTAAAAAAAACAAACAAACCCAGTCAGCACCTGTGGCTCAACGGAGTAGGGCACTGGCCCCATATGCTGGAGGTGGCGGGTTCAAACACAGCCCTGACCAAAAATTGCAAAAAGGAAAAAAAACCCTTTCTGGCTCGGTGCCCATAGCACAATGGTTATGGCACCAGCCACATACACCGAAGTTGGCAGGTTTGAACCCTGCCCCAGCCAGCTAACCAACCAATGACAACTGCAATGAAAAATAGCTGAGCGTGGGCGGCGCCTGTGGCTCAATCAGTAAGGTGCAGGCCCTATATACCTGCGTATATGGGGTAGCGGGTTCAAACCCAGCCCCGGCTGAACTGCAACAAAAAAAAAAATAGCTGGGCTTTGTGGTGGGCACGTGTGGTCCCAGCTACTCAGGAGGCTCAGGCAAGAGAATCGCCTAAGCCCAGGATTTGGAGGTTGCTGTGAGCTGTGTGAAGTCACGGCACTCTACCAAGGGCAATAAAGTGAGACTCTTGTCTCTACAAAAAAAAAAAAGATAGCTGGGCGTGGCGGGCACCTGTAGTCCCAGTTACTTGGGAGGCTGAGGTAAGAGAATCATTTAAGCCCAAGAGTTGGAGGTTGCTGTGAGCTGTGACACCATGGCACTCTACTGAGGGCGACATTAATGATACTCTGTTTCAAAAAAAGAAAAAAAAAACTTTCCTTAATCTTTTTAGGCTTATCATCTTCATTCCCCTTTCTCACCTGAATCAAAGCAATGAGAGGAGAGACTACAAGGGTGATGCCTTTGGCCAGCAGTGCAGGGAGCTGATAGCAGAGGGATTTTCCTGCCCCTGTGGGCATACATACAAAGACATCCTTGTCACCTGCAAAAATATAAGAAAACATCTCAATGCTTCCTGCCTTTTCAAAGCACTTGGCAGTGTCTGACACATGAGAGGGTCTTGATACTAATTTCCTTCCCATCATTTCTATGAAAAGGGCAGGGATCCTGGCAGACTTGGACATGTGCACATACCCTTTCCAGTAATGGTAATAGAAGCAAGGGTGGAGAAGTCTGAGTTTGCTGAGACATACTTGATTGAACCAAATAGCTATGGAAGCAGAATACTCCTAGATGAATGGGGATATCTGTGTAGACATGGAAGGACATAATTTATAGGCTTTTGTTTATAAATGTATCATTAATGTTACAGTTACTGCTCCCCTCTTTTTGACCTCCATTTGTCAGTTCTCAGGTTTATAATATTACTCCTTCTTTTTTTTGGAACCCAAGACACAGTCCCAGTCTTTTTTTTTTTTTGAGACAGTCTCATTTTATTGCCCTAGGTAGGGTGCTGTGGCATCACAGCTCACAGCAACCTCAAACTCTTGGACTTTAGTGATTCTCTCTCCTCAGCCTCCTGAGTAGCTGGGACTACAGGCGCCCACCACAATGCCAGCTATTTTTTGGTTGTAAACGTCATTGTTGTTTGGCAGGCCCAGGCTGGGTTTGAACCCACCAGCTCTGGTGTATGTGTCTGGCGCCTTAGCCGCTGAGCTACAGGGTCAAGCCCACATCCCCAATCTTTAACAAAGGGATGACCTAGAAGGTTAGTAGGTTAAGCAATTCAAGCCACCCTCGCTATAGCCTACACACAAAAGAACAATAATGGCAATCTGCAAACTATTTTCAAAGACAATTTGTAGGTTTTGGTATGAAATGTAAGAAGCAGAACAGTTTGGTGGTTTGACATTAAAACTACAAGCTTCAGGGCGGCGCCTGTGGCTCAGGGAGTAGGGCACCGGCCCCATATACCGAGGGTGGCAGGTTCAAACCTGGCCCCGGCCAAACTGCAACAAAAAAATAGCCAGTCGACTCGGTGCCTGTGGCTCAACGGGCTAAGGCGCCAGCCACGTACACCTGAGCTAACAGGTTCGAATCCAGCCCCGGGCCCGCCAAACAACGATGGCTGCAACCAAAGAAAAAATGGCCGGGTGTTGTGGTGGGCGCCTGTAGTCCCAGCTGCTTGGGAGGTGGAGGCAAGAGACTCGCTTGAGCCCCGGAATTGGAGGTTGCTGTGAGCTGAGATGCCACGGCACTCTACCCAGGGTGACAGCTTGAGGCTCTGTCTCAAAAAAAAAAAAAAATCCCGGGCGTTGTGGCAGGAGCCTGTAGTCCCAGCTACTCGGGAGGCTGAGGCAAGAGACTCGCCTAAGCCCAAGAGCTGGAGGTTGCTGTGAGCTGTGATGCCACCGCACTCTACTGAGGGTGACAAAGTGAGACTCTGTCTCTAAAAAAAAAAAAAAAAAAAACTACAAGCTTTGAGTGACAAGTCTAAAAGATTTCCAAACCAATTATGAACCAAGAGTAGGGAGGTAGGAAGGGTCAGAAGGATGTTCAATTGCAGTATTATGGTATAGCCAGCACAAATTTAAAGGCAGGTAGCTTGGTAATGTTACCTTTTACTACAGCCATGGTCGCACTCTCCTGCAAAGGCGTCTTAAAAGAGTCAAACCCAAAGACCTTCTTCAATGTGCTCTGGACTCGCCGCTCAGTGTCAAAAGAAAAGGAGGAAGGGTGGACGCTCATCTTAGTGAAAAACAGTGGCCAAAGGTTAAGGTAAAGGTAAAAGGTTGCCACAAGTACCCTTTGTTCTGCTTTTAAAATACAGCTTATTTTTCTCTGTGAGTAAAAATGTAAACTATATTACACTTAAATAAGATATTATTTTCAATTAATAAAGTTGCAGTTGAAAGGACTCAAGCAATACATTCCTGGTTAATTAACATCTCCACTTTTACTCTCAGTGAAAACAAAAATACTGAACTGTCTGAGGCCACAGTATAGCAGGGAGCTAGAAATCAGATGTCTTCGGAATAGTTTGGAGAATATGGTATTGTCTTTCTAGGATCCACCTTCTCCTCCTTCTTCTATATGGGCAGTAATGATCATTTTTTCCCCCGCTTCCCGTTCTCCCACCCTACGACCCGACTCCTTTCTCTTCTTCTGAGCCCCAGATCCGCAATTTTCTCTCTTGGCCAATCGACGCCTCCGCCTCTTTACTCCAAGATATCAGAGCCGGCTGTTGGCTACTCAGGAATGCAGGGTTCTTGCTGGGCCTCTGCTGTCAGCTGGCTCCGAAACCAGGGGAAGATTCCCCCAACTCTGAGAAGCCAGAAACCGCAGAGAATTCGGAGTTCAGAACCCACACAACTTTATAGCCGTCGCTCGGTGATGACGTCGCACGAGCGCTCTCAAGAGGGGCGAGGCCAGGAGCAGACGCGGCAATTTTGATTGGTCTCCAGTCTGGCGCGCGGTCTCCTGGGATCCGGAAGAAGTTACCTTTCTGCACGGAAGTCGGCTACATTTAAGTCATTGAAGTGAGCCACGCTCAGGTTATAGGAATAAAATGGCGGGGAAGAAGAATGTTCTGTCGTCTTTGGCAGTTTACGCGGAAGATTCAGAGCCCGAATCTGACGGCGAGGCCGGAGTCGAAGCGGTGGGCAGCGCAGCTGGTAAGGCCTGAGTCGAAAGCTGAAAGGGGGAATTAGGTGTCTGCTTGGAACGCTGCCCGCCTAGCGGGACAGGAGTAAAGAGGTGGTCTTTATCCCCAGGTAGCGCCCCGAAGCACCATCGGGGCTCGGGGTGGGATAGAGCATTAGAAACTCAGTAGTAAGAATGTAACATCTCCTTCGCGTTGTTACCATTATTCTGCCCAAACTTAACTGAAAGTCTTCGTGCTGGGCATCATAGTGGCAGAGAGATGGACAAAGGGAGACATTCATGGCTGCTGTTCCCTCAGGGCTCGTTGTTCAGATGGGAGAGAGCAATGAATAAAACATATACGTGGAGGGTGATAAACGTTGTATTTTGTTAAGCTTATGACTTTTTAATTAGGAATGTGTCCTAAATGAATCTTCGAGCTTTTAAAAAATAAATATGTCTGCTCTCCATGAGTCGGTGCCTGTGGCTCACTGGATACGGCGCCAGCCCCATATACCGAGGGTGGCAGGTTCAAACATGGCCCTGGCCAAACTGCAACCAAAAAATAGCCGGGCGTTGTGGCGGGCGCCTGTAGTCCCAGCTACTCAGGAGGCTGAGGCAAGACAAACGGCTAAGCCCAGGAGTTGCAGGCTGCTGTGAGCTGTGACGCCACATCATTCTACCGAGGGTGACAAAGTGAGACTCTGTCTCAAAAAAAAAAAAATAGTTATATATATCTGGTCTCCAAATTGAGAGAATGTATTTCGGAACATCTGGAATAGGATATGGCATTTGTGAACTCTTTGAGACTTCTGGTTGATACTGTTACTTTGTGAGTATGTAAAACTTATTGGTGATTTTTGTTGTCCTCAAGTTTTTGACAACCACAAAGTTAGAAAATGAGAATGGATTTTTTTTGGAGAATATGTATAGAGAGAACAAGTTACCTAGTTTATTTAGATTTCGGTTTCTTCCTCTGGAAAGTGATGGGGTTAGATTAGATACTCTTTTTTTTTTTTTTTTTTTTGAGACAGATTCTCACTTTGTCACCCTCAGTAGAGTGCCATAGCGTCATAACTCACAGTAACCTCCAACTCTTGGGCCCAAGCAATCCTCTTACCTCAGCCTCCCCAGTAGCTGGGACAATAGGCACCGGCCACAATGTGTGGCTATTTTTAGAGACAGGGTCTCACTCTGGCTCAGGCTGATCTGGAACCTGTGAGCTCAGGCGAGCCACCTGCCTCAGCGTCCCACAGTGCCAGTGCTAGGATTACAGGCATGAGCCACCACACCCAGTCTGCCCTCCAAAATTCTTATGTTGAAACTTAATCCCCACGCAGTGATATTGGGAGGTGGGGCTTTGGGAAGTGATTTGGTCATGGGATCAGCACCTCTGTAAAAGAGGCCTGAGGGAGACTGCCTGCCCCGTTTTACCCTCTGCCTCGTGAGGATGGAGCTGGAAGGTGCCACCTTTGTGGCAGACAGCAGTCTTTACCAGACACCAAATCTGCTGGCCTTGACGGTGGACTTCCCAGCCTCCTGAACTGTGAGCCATAAGTTTCTGTTGTTTATAGTACCCCGGTCTTCTGTTACAGCAGCCCAAACTGCCTAAGACACCCACCATAACCTACTTTCAGGGATGCCCTTTCTCCTTGAGATAGTTTGTGACTGCAGGAAGCCCAGATCATCACTGTGACAGTGTCCCGGCAAGACAGTCTATTTCTCTTCCTGGGTCCAAAAGGAACAGCACACAGAGTGGCAAGAAACCCTGAACCCCTCTACTCAGCTCCAGCAGAGGCTCCCAGAGCCCCTGGGAGCCCCAGAAAGTCATAAATGGGGACCTCTCCCACCAAATCCCCAAAGGACAGTAAGCACCTCACTGTTCTTCCCAACGCAGCAGACGTGTCCAGCATGGTGTCTGCCACCCTCAGTGTCCCTTTCAGGCTAGAACTTCTTGGCCCCAAACCCCTGTTCAGGGGAGTAGGCCTGGGTGCAGCATGTCCTTTGTGGAGCAGCTTCTGACAGGACCATCCACAGGCTTGCTGGTGACCCTCAAGGTGACCTGGCCAACAGGGGCCAGGGAGTTTGCTCAGCTGATCAGATCAGCTCCCCCCATCAGAGGGGACTGGCCAGTAAGCAGTGAGAGAAGCAGGAGGCACAAGGACACTCAGAACAGCAGAAAGGCCTAAGCATGCT
The DNA here is from genome assembly GCA_963574655.1 of Perodicticus potto. Lineage (NCBI taxonomy): Eukaryota > Metazoa > Chordata > Mammalia > Primates > Lorisidae > Perodicticus > Perodicticus potto. The sequence goes on along the minus strand of CAUYRH010171265.1, from coordinate 14,612 downwards.
GGCTGGGTCTAGCACAGCCACCAGTCCAGACACCAGGGTCAGCTCACAAGTATCCACAGGGCACAAGCTCCTTAGGGACACCTGGGAGTGCCTCGGGTTGCCTACAGACTCACAGCTGTGGCTGCTTACTGCCGCCTAACGGCCCCCCCAGCTGGGGGGCGAGACGCTCAAGCCGTGGGCCGGGAGGAAGACGTCTGCAGTAATGCTCCCTGCTCCTTCCTGCCCTGTTTTTTGTCTTCTAGCCCCAAGTAGACCTAAAGAACCCAAGGGCAGAGAATAGAGTTTGTGTTTGACAAAGTTTTGTTTTGTTGGCTTGTTTTTTAAATTTCAGCTCCTGTGCCGGCAGAGCACCAGACATAAGGAAGCAGTTCCACACAGGGACCCCCCGGCCCGGAGCGGGGCATACGGAGGGCCAGGGCCGGGACAGGCTACTTACTGCATCTGGATGCCTCCCAGGCACTGGCAAGAAAAGCTCCTCAGTTAAGGGATGGTGCCAGACCCTGATACGCCCACGGACGGTGCTGCCCTCACCTGAGGCAGCCTTGGGCCCATCACTCTTCCTGCTGTGTCCCTGGCTGTGTGGCCTTTCCCTCTCCAATAGCAGTCTCAGGGACCCATGGCACTGCCATGGGAGAACTGGGGAGGGGGTGGGGGAGACAGTGGCGGGATAGGGGCAGGGCACGGGACATTCACTGGGCTCTGAGACAGCTCACCTTGCGCAGGGCACAGGGAAGAGCTGACAGCAGAGGAGGTGCCGTGAAGACTGGAGAGGAGGAGACAGGGCACACCCAGACCAAAGGACACTCCTCTCGGTCACAGTCCGGCTCCCAAGAAAGCCCTAGACGGGAGCGTGGAAGAAGTGAGGCTCAGTGTGGCCATTAGGAACGGCTCAGGACGTCAGACTTGCTTCTAATCTCTCCTTCACCACTAATCTCCTGTGTGGCCCGAGGAAAGCCAGTTAGCCTCTCTTTGCCTCTTTCCTCTCCTGTGAAGTGGGGGTGACAATCTCTGATGTCAAAGAACTCTTGTGAGGATGATGCTGTTGCACAACACAGGCCCGGCACACAGGACTTCAAGTGTGGCAGGAGAAGCGATCCATCTTCCCCAGGGAAGGATGAGATGAAGGAGCCCAGAGTCCCAGTGCGGGCACAGAAAGAGCTCTGGGAAGCAGAGGGGGGCGCTCCTACTGGGGAGAGTGTGGAGGGTGTGGCAGGGAGGGGAGGCAGACCCAGCACTAAGCTGAATTTCAAGGAGAAGAGATAATGGCACTCCTAGTAGAGCCCAGGTGGCTCCCAGGGTCTGGCCACAACCTATTAATAAATTCTGGCACAGGCAGGGTGTGCACCTCATGGGGTTAACGTCAGGTGCCAGCTTGCCAGCCTGCCAAGTGTTACATGCTTCAGTGGAAACAAGACTGCTTCTGGGTGCCAAATGTTATCACCATAATCAACCAACCACAGCCCAAAGGACAGGCAGTGTGACCTGAGCCTTTTCATTAGCAATGAGACCCCACAACAAGGAACAACTCAATACACCTGAAACCCAAGGCAGACACCCAATATCCGGGCCACAGTGGCTCCAGTTACCAAGCATGAGTCCCAGGAATGCCTTCCACCCCCTCAGGAAATCTGCATGTGCTGAACATGTGGGGTTCCCATAGGTTGTGGCAAGAGGTCACCTCCAAAAAGGTCACCCACAAATAGCCCTAGAACAAGCATTAGGAAAAGGCAGACCCCGGGGTGGCGGGGGTGAGTGCCTGACTTTGTCACCCCAAACAAGGCATCATAATAATCCCCCTTTCAAAACCCTCTTTTCTCAGCAAAAAACATTATCAGGAGACCAATAATGCCATCTCCCCCAGCTGAGGACAAGGACAGCTGAGGGAAAGGACAGGGAGGAGAACGACACAGGGAGAGCTGGGAGACAAAGCAAGAAAAGGGGTCCTGGCTCACGATGTCCCTCACTGCATGGGGGCACCTGTGTCCAAACCTGCCCCTTGCTTGTCCCTGTCCTTGTGTGGAGACTCCCAGCTCACTGCCGGCCTGTGTACTGACTGATGTCCTCCTCTGCAGAGCTCACACAGGCCCTCACACCAGCTCCACTCGGGGGAAAGGTGCACCCCGGAGCTCTGGACAAATGCGTTAGTCCCCACTTGCATGGCCTTGCTCTGGGAGTGACCGGAAACAGGAATAAAACAAGGGGCCTGGGTCTTGGCAGAAAGAATCCTGATCCTCTAACTCACTCCAAGGTTGTGTTTTAACGTCTAGAGCACGGGGATCAAGACGTCTGATTCAGATGCTCACCCATAAGAAATACTCAAGACTTCAGAGTGATGTTCTGTTTCTTGTTCAAATCTCAAACAGATACGAACACACTTCCATCCTCAACACAGGACAGTCACAGAGAAGGACCAGGACAACTCTGGGGGCCACCACCTTCACATAAAGTCTTGAAGGGTCAGTCGTTGGGAGCCCTGGGCCTCAGCCCCCAGAGACTGTTATCACCTGGAAGGTTTCCCAGTCAAACATGCAGTCCCGGGAGGCTGGAAGGAAAGCGGGGCCCTGATGCTCCTACAAGCTTCTAACTCCAGAGCCTCTCGCTGCCAAGGGGGTCCTGGAAGCTCACTCCAGCAGCTGGCTGAGCTGATGGGCATCCTGACATTAGCAGTGACCCTGAATGACAGACACCAACCTCGGACCTCCACACCCACCAAGGAAAGCCCCTCACACACTGGGATCACAGGAGTCCCTTTCTCACTCTGCTATGTCTGAGCTTCTCCTAGGATAGGATCTGAGCAGAAGAGTGAAAAGCTACTGGAAACAGGTCACCCCTTGCAGAATACGCACCCCCTTTTTATTCCAAACATGTGCCTAGCATGGGGAGCTTCTGTTTTATGAGTCCCACAAAATCAATACTACCTGCAACTTCCCTCAGGTAAGAGTGAGAGTCCTCTAGGGAAATGCATGCATGCATTCATTCACTCAAACAGTTACCGAATCCTTACTATATACCAGGCACTAAGCTAGGTATTAGAAGGCAAGCAGTGAACAACACAGAAGAATCTTTGTTGTCAGAGAGCTTCCGTTCTAGTGGGAAGGACAGACAGCAAGTAACTAACCTAACGCCTAATTTCAGAGCAGTGTTACAAAGCAGAAACAGGATTGGTTAGGCGCCCGTAGCACAGTGAGTATGGCGCCAGCCACATAAACTGAGGCTGGTGGGTTCGGGCCCAGCCTGAGCCAGCTAAACAACAATGACAACTGCAACAAAAAACAGCCAGGCATTATGGCGGGCACCTGTAGTCCTAGCCTTGGGAGGCTGGGGCAAGAGAATCACTTAAGCCCAAGTGTTTGAGGTTGCTGTGAGCTGACGTCATGGTACTCTACCGAGGGTGACATAATGAGACTGTCTCAAAAAAAAAAAAAAAAAGAAGCAGAAGCAGGATAAATAGTAGACACTCGTGTGTAAGCTACTTCAGACTGGCTGGTTGGTGAGGACCTTTTGAAGGAGGTGATATTTTGAGATGAGGTCTGAATGACAAGAAGGTACTAGCAGGGAAAACATCTGAAGGATCAGGCCTCAGGCAGAGGACAAGGTTCAGTCAAACTCTTGGTTCATCTGAAAAGGCCGGGGGACCACCATTATTCTTTACTGTTACAAAGAGGGAGGCCACAGCAAGGCCCTTTCCTTCTCTTGGATCTCACAGGGAACTTCACACATGCACATCCACACACACGCACTTGTTTGGAGGCTGGGACCTGAAGAAAACACCAAGAAACTTCTCAAATACCAACAAGGCCAAGTTGGGAACTCCTTGCCCCTGATTGGTAAGGAGATCCCCTGCACTGGCCAGATGGGTGTGTAGAGCCCACCATCTTTGTGCACATGGCAGGTGCAGAGACCAGGTACTCAGGGAATGGTGCTCCCTGGCCCCCTGCCCTCCTCTCTGCCTTGTGCACAGGATCCTAGAGCCTCTTTGACATGTGCAGTGTGCTGCAACCTTCCAGGCTCACTCCCCTCTGGCAGGCCCCAAGACCTGGGCCGCCCCCTCCCTGAGCCTCCTCTGGCAGGAGCACAGAAGCATCACTGAGGCAGCCACAACCACCAGATTACCCAGCCCTCACTCCCACAGCCTCCTCCTCCTGAGCCAGCATCTCAGGCAGGGCTGTGATGGCAGCAGAAGATTCAGGGAAGAGGAGGTGCGGCTCCCTCCGCTAGCAAGCTCCTAGAAAGGATCTTGAACTTAAGCTGGTATGACTAAGGCATGGTGGCTCCCAGCTGGTCCCAGCTAGACTGGAGGCAGCAATCCCAATCTCAAGGTCCTTCTCCACCCCTTTCTCTCCTGGGGAATCTTGCTTAGTCTTCAAAACCCCACTCAAATGTCACTTCCTCTTTGAAGCCTTTGCCAGCCTCCCCAGGAGGGATTTCTCACTACTCTGTGACTCCAAAGCATTCTGCCATTTCTTTCTTTCTTTCTTTCTTTTTTTTTTTTGAGACAGAGTCTCACTATGTTGCCCTCAGTAGAGTGCTGTGGCATCACAGCTCACAGCAACCTCCAACTCCTGGGCACAAGCGATTCTCTTGCTTCGGCCTCCCAAGCAGCAGGGACCACAGGTGCCCACTACAATGCCTGGCTAATTTTCGGTTCTAGTTGTCTTTGTTGTTCGGCACGCCCAGGCTGGATTTGAACCCGCCAGCTCCGGTGTATGTGGCTGGTGCCCTAGCCGGTGAGCTACAGGCACCGAGCCACATTCTGCCATTTCTTTTGCATAATATTCTGGTTATTTATTTGGATGCCTGACTCTGAGCACTGTGAGCTCACAGGGGCAAAGCGGCATTTTATTCATGTTATATTCTCAGCACCTGGCAGGAAGGAGCTCACTAAATATCATTCAACAGAGTTGAAAACATGAGCGAGTGAGTGAATAAATGAATGAATGAATGAAGTTAGTACATACCTGGAGCAAAGATCGGCAGGGAGAAAAGTTTCATCAGAGAGAGTAACCAAGGAAAATACCCACATTTCAAAGTCAACTGCTGGCCCTGTCTTGGAGCATAGTGCCACAGTCAGAGTTCTTGGCAAACCTGTGATCATAATGGTGACATGAGGGCAACACCGGCTCTCAGCCTCAGAGGACCTCCATGGGACTCCTCTGTTGCAGGCCTGACTCTCAGGGACTTGCCAAGCACAGAATGGGGTTCAGCAGATAGTGCCCGAGTCCCTGACTGCACAAGTGATGGACAGACTGAGCCAGCAACAGAGGCACAGCCATCCCTGGGTCCCCCAGCCCTCATGTAGGGAGGCGGCACTCCAGGAGTGAAGTTCCATGTGGCCACCTGCAGGACTTCTGGGATAAAGGGTATGCCCAAAGCCGGTCTGAAGAAACTTGAGGACAGGAGACAGGAAGCCCCGTGCCCTCCTTGACAAAGCTCACTAACCAGGCAGAAAAGCCAAGGAGAGGTCAGAGGCCTGTACAGAAAACTGGCAGTTTTACAAGGAAACTGGTGCAAATATTAGATTACAAAAGCAGACACTCTGAGAAGAGCTGGTGATTAGAGCAGAAGGGTAATGGCCAAATACCAACTTTCATGTTGTACAGCTCATCACCAACCTGTCTGGGGAGAAGGAGGCAGCAGGGAGCAGGAAGAAGGCACAGAAACCAGGAGTGCAGGGAGGCAGGGGGAAACCCAGTGCTTCAAGGCTCGGGTGAATCTGCAGAGTCTGCAGGTCCGTGAATGTGGCATGCCTCCTACAGATCCAAGTTTGTTCCATATCCTTGGGGAAGGGGGTGGGAGGCTGGGCCTTGGCCTGAGTCTTGAGGCAGAACTATCCCTATCACCTTGAGTCACCCGAGGGCCCTGCACCGCCTCACCACCTCACACTTCCTTCTCAGATGCTGGCACCACCAGGGCGATGGGGCTATTAGGACAGAAACTGAAATGAAACAGCCTGCTTGTGCTCCCCCGCTGCAATCCTGCTCCCTGGCTTCTGTCTGTTTTGTTCATCACTGTGTCCCCGGCTCCCAACACAGGGCCAAGCACAGCATGGGGTGCAGCAGATAGTGCCCGAGGCCCTGACTGCACAAGTGACGGACAGGAGGACCTCCCCGCACGTTGTTGACAGTTTGTCTAACATTCCTATAAGCCAGGAATAATAGTAACAGTAATATGATGATAATGATGAAAGGGGCTACTGAGGGCTCTGCCCCGTGCTTCGTATCCTTTGGACTCTGTACCCTTCACAACAGCCTCTAAGGAATGTTCTGTTACTGCCTTCAATTTACAGATGCAGAAACTAAGCACAAAGATGTTAAAATGTCTGAATGTTGCAGAGGCAATAATGATGCCACAGGAAATGTGCACGGTCAGTCTGGGCTCTTTCTGTCCCACTCATCACATCTCACCTTCTTTTCCTTTCTACAGGGCCTGGGGAACAGGGTGGGAAGACACCATCTCAGGCTGAGTGATGAAGGAGCGCCAAGACCTGCCAAGCAGAGCAGACCCAGCCTTGTTCTGCGACTGTCACGCTGCACTTGTACCCAGCTGCTCTCACTCTGGAAACCAGCAGGCCCCAGGGTTGTGCCACCGTCTGTTTGCCCCAGTGACTGTTAGGTCACCCAATTCCAGCATCAGACCTATCCCCCTGGTTTCCTGGCTCACTCTCTTCCTCCCCCAACAGTCACCACAAGCCCTGGCCCCAGGCAGCCAGAGCCAGTTCCAACAGAACTTCTTGAGAAAGGTGACAGGGCAGCAGCAAAGCCAGCCCAGAAAGCAGCCCTGGAGCCACAGAAGTCCACCCAGTCCAACCAGAAAATCCACAGGCCACAGCTTCCTTCTCACCCAGCAGGGGTGCAGCCCCAGGGTGGCCTTTAAAACAAAAGGTCACATCCCAGCACTCTGGGAGCTTGAGGGGGTGGATCACCTGAGCTCACTTTCGAAAGCAGCCTGAGCCAGAGGTTCTAGGAAAAATAGCCGGGCATTATGGAAGGTACCTGTAGTCCCAACTACTTGGGAGGCTGAGGCAAGAGAATCACCTGAGCCCCAGAGTTTGAGGTTGCTGTGAGCTATGACACCACCACACTCTACCGAGGGAGATAAAGTGAGATTCTGCCTTAAAAAAAAAAAAAAAAAAAAGGTCGGCTTGGCGCCTGTGGCTGAACAGGCTAGGGCGCCAACCACGTACACCTGAGCTGGCGGGTTCGAATCCAGCCCGGGCCGCCAAACAACAATGGCTGCAAACAAACAAACAAAAAAAATGGCCGGGCGTTGTGGCAGGTGCCTATAGTCCCAGCTACTTGGGAGGCAGAGGCAGGAGAATCACCTGAGCCCAGGAGTTGGAGGTTGCTGTGAGCCATGATGCCACAGCACTCTATCCAGGGTGACAGCTTGAGGCTCTGTCTTAGAAAAAAAAAAAAGGCGGCTTGGCGCCTGTGGCTTAATGGGCTAAGGCGCCAGCCACATACACCTGAGCTGGCGGGTTCAAATCCTGCCCGGGCCCACCAGAAAACAATGACGGCTGCAACCAAAAAATGGCCAGGCGTTGAGGCGGGCGCCTATAGTCCCAGCTACTCAGGAGGCGGAGGCAAGAGACTCGCTTGAGCCCAGGAATTGGAGGTTGCTGTGAGCTGTGATGCCACTGCACTCTATCCAGGGTGATAGCTTGAGGCTCTGTCTCAAAAAAAAAGTCAAGGGAACAGGTGGCCAGAAGACCAAGGATGGAGGGAGAAAACCAACCTCCGGGTATTCCCTTTCGTTTGCATTTATGGCTTCTGTTTCACTCCTGGCCACCAGGCAGAAAGGTCCTTAGAGGTCCTTTGAACATAGATGCCCATGTGGGACATCTTCTCCCTGCCTGGGCAGACAACATGGGTTGCAAGAGATCCTTTCAGAAGTTGCCAGTTGGAGCAGTTTGGACTGCTCTCCACCTCTGGAGGGGAACTAAAAGAGGTTGGTGATGGTACAATGGGGGTTTGGGGCTATGTGTCCAGATAATCTCACAGCCCTCCTCTGATCTCCTTGCTTCAAGTCTTAACCCCTCTCTGGCCAACGTCCTGAGTACCCTCCTCTAAAACCTTTTCTACCATCACCAAGGCTCACATTCCATCTCTTCAGCCGGGCCCTTGGTGCCCTCCTGACACTCACTCCTTAATTAAACAACACAGACTGGGGTCTGCCAGACCCTACAGTAAAGAGGATTTTGCCTCACCCTTAGGCATTTATGGTTTGGAAGACAGAGAACATTCTCGCTCTTCTAAAAATCTGCCTCTGTTGCAGCTAGACTGCCCAGAGTCCCAAGGACACCCACTCAGTTCCCACCTCTGTTATCTCTGCTGAGTTGTTCCATCTGCTCCCTTCTGCTGCAGGAAGCGACAAGCGGCCCACGCATGGAGACCTAGCTCATCCTCCCCTGCTGGTTCCTGGACACGGGGCCTCTCTCCTCCACCTCTGATAGCACTCATGGTCCCACCGCCATTCACTGGCTGCCCCGTGGAATGTCTCACTCGTCTTTTAGCTTCTGACACCCACTGCCAGCCCTTCCCTTCGTTAGAGTGACTGTAATGATCACAAGTGATCCCCTCATTTGAAGAGTGCTTCCCCACATGCTCTCAGACATAGTACCTCACCTTGGCAACAGCTCTTTTTTTTTTTTTTGAGACAGAGCCTCAAGCCCTGCGTAGAGTGCTGTGGCATCACAGCTCACAGCAACCTCCAATTCCTGGGCTGAAGCGAGTCTCTTGCCTCTGCCTCCCAAGTAGCTGGGACTACAGGTGCCCACCACAACGCCTGGCCATTTTTTGGTTGCAGCCGTCTTTGTTGTTTGGCGGGCCCAGGCTGGATTCAAACCCACCAGCTCAGGTGTACGTGGCTGGCACCTTAGCCCGTTGAGCCACGGGCACCGAGCCAGCAACAGCTCTTTTTTGCCTATGCCTTGCCTCCCCAACTAGATTATAGGCTTTTGAGGGCAGGAAAAAGTAGGCAGCAGTACGTCTCTAAAATGCCTGGCACAGTACTAGTGAATGCTCAATTAATTTGTTTAACAGGTAAGAAAGATGCCAACCATTCCCCTCTGCCCCATTTGGGTCAGCACAGCCACACAGCAAAGGGACTCCAATAGCAGAGGCCAGCATAGTAGGGCCACCTCCCCACCTGCTGGCCAGAAAGAAGAGATGGGTGGGGAGAGGGATAGTCAGTGCCTCAATCTAGGGAGGTTTCCTCCCTGCTTCCTGGTAGGCTCTTCTCTGAAATATCACAGGCTTGTAAAGTGGAGTACACAGTAGCTCGAGGGAGTGCCAGCCCAAGGGCTATCAACATGAGGAGAGCCAAGAATCTCAACTCTGTCTTGGCAGTAATTAGGTAATTGTCTTATTTTCCCCATTCACAAAGAGAAAAAAGAAAAAAAAAAGACACCCCTTCCTACCCCCATGTCCTCCAAAGGTGTCTAGATCAATGCCCAGCATGGCCAAAGAATGTGTTTTGGACAAGGCACAGCTCAAGAGTGGTGACTGCGTATATTATTCATCTTGGAAGCTCTAGGTCTTAGTGCCAAGCCCAACATACAGGACCCACTTTATTAAACAAGTTAATAAATAGAACTTGGTAGCACCTGTTTCCTTGGCTCTTAATTTGTCTCCTGGCTGTCCCTTTAATCTCCTTGAGAAACTTTCTCTATCATTTAAGGAAAAAGCTATTCTGGACCATCCAACTCCCTTTAAGCTTTAGTTAATGCTAAAAAACACTCAAGACAAGGTAGAATCACAAGTCCCTTCGTAAGCTTTAAATAAGAAAGCATTTCAGCAATGCAGTGGGGCAGATTACAAAAGGCTGCTATGAAGAAAGACGGAATCCAAACTCCTAAAAAGTCCTGTGTATCCTGTGGAAAGAGGGACCAGGCCACAAGCAGCAGAGGAAGAACTGTGGGGACCATCTTTAGGTTTTAGACCAAAATGCCAAGAGCCTTCAGTGGGGAGGGTGCTGCCCAGACCCTCTACCAAGTTGGTTAATTGACTTCTGCCCCAAAGTGGCCTACCCCAAAGGGTTTCTGAGGAAGTCCCTATGACCTGTCTGTGTCAACCTATCAGCAGGCAAATGTGTGTAAGGAAGACAAGATGAGAAGATAAGGAGAAGGGCTGGTGGTTAGAGGTGTGGGATATGGAACTGCCTTTAAGAAAAGCATCAGACTCAGGGAGCCATCCTTGTATTTTAGAAATAAGGATTCCCTTATTTTTCTGCTGAAATAGGGGACACAGGTCTCTTAGGAGCAGTTAACTCTCAGACAGAAGGCAGGAGTCCCAAGAGCTTCTGAAATGAGGTGGCTAAACGAAGCCCTGAAGGGGAAAAGTCACTCCCTAGGAATTGGAATATGGTCAGGATACCAGGACATAAACTACCGCTCTTCAGGCAAAAGCCAGGGGACCCCAGGCAGCCCACAGCTCTCTGCAGATAGGTCAGGTGCTCCTGGCACCAGGCCTACTTCAAAAATAGACACTGCAAATTTCCTTAAGTGATAACCTGCTGCCCTTTGTCCCCAAGCCTGCAACAGCTGCTTCCTCAGCTACTCCCTCACTCACCCCCATGCCTATCTCTAACACCTGTCTCTTCTCTGAACCTTCCCCAGAAACACGAAGCCTTCCTGTGGACAAGGCTCCATGTCCAGGCCCTACCCTTCTCTCTGAAATGTCTCTCATCCAAACCCAGGCCCAGTCCACGCTCCTGCATCTCCTAGAGCTTGCCTAATAGATCCTTTGAGAAAGATGGATGAGTTCTGTTCCCTGACCCTAAATTCTTTGAAGATAGAGAAACAAAGAGAGAAAGAACTCAATCATAGTAACAACAATAAGAACGATCAGCGTTCACCCAACATTATGAGCATCTAACTTAGTGCTAAGTGCTTTGCAAACATTATCTCATTTAATCATCACAGAAGAGGTAGGTAGCATTATCATACCCATTCTACAGAAGAGAAACTAAAGGTCAGCAGCTTAAGTGCTGCTGTTCGAGGTCACTCTGCCCCACAGTGAGGTCTCCAGGTCTGAGTGCAAAGTTTGTCTCTTAACTGGAAGGCTCTGCTCTTCCTGGCTATATCTGCTCCCTCCTCTCTCCTGGCAAGGAGTGTGTTTTGAGGGAAGTGGGGTGGCTGGGGGTGGAGATGAAGCCTCCAGAGGAAGGTGAGAGCTGGACCCTCCCAAGTGGCAGCAGGGACTCCTTGGAGGACATTCCAATTGGATGGCGGACCAGCCAGTGGGTGTTTCCAGGGGCCTGGGCAGTGTAGAGGTTACTGCAGGGCTGACTGAAAATGGATTCTGGTGGAGGGCGGGGGTGGGGGATTTCCTCAACTCAGACTTCCCACAGGGGGCCTCTCAGAGCCTATGAGGGGAGGCCTCAGACCCCATCATCTTGCTGCCTAGAATGCCAGCGAGCCTTGTGCCTTTAGCCAGAAGCTCCAGCTCTGCCAGATCAGAGATACACTCTAAGGCAGGTGCTGCCTGCCTTCTTGGCCCTGGTCTGTACAGGGGTTCCTGCCACCCTCTTTAGCCTCCTTGTTCAAAACAAATGCTTCAGTCAGCTGGCTCATCCCTCTTCATACACTGGGCCTTCTCACCTTATCTGTGCCCTCCTCCAAGTGTCCCACCCTGCGCTTCCCTTCACTACTGCGCCCTGGAAATTCAACCCCTTTGACCCCTCCCTTCCACCTCTCTTCCCCATCCTGGCTCCACATCGGGGTGCTCCCGGAAGAGACTCAGTGACTCTGCTCGCCACCCTGAGCCCCTGTCCCTGAGCACAGCCTTACTTCCCCTCCCCCTCTCCACTGGGGGGCCTGGGGATGTTATTTCAGGGGCAATGATTCTCGCGGCCCCGACTCGGGGTACCGGGCCTGTACACGCTCCCCATTTTCTTGGCTTTCACAGAAGGGAGTGAAGTCTGCCACCGCGAGGGGCAAATCCCACATCCCACCCCAGTCCCAGGCGGCAGGCAGCAGGGAGGGACCCCTCGCCTGCAGGGACCTATGCTCAGGTCCCCAGCCGGCGGCCCGCTCACCCCGAGACTTATTCCCAGCCCCAGCCTCCCGCTCCTTCGCCTCTAGCTCGAGGGGCGGACAATGCCCCCCCGGCCGGGGATGGAGGAGGCAGAGGAACCGGCCGCCGGTCAGGGAGGGTGGGGCGCCCGCGGGCCACCGCCCCTTACCGATGGTGGAGATGTGCGAAGAGTGGAACTCGTTGTCGGTGAAGCGGCACAGCAGGCAGGTCTTGCCCACCCCGGAGTCCCCGATCAGCAGCAGCCGGAACAGCACATCGTACTGCTTCGCCATGGCTGGGGCTGCAAGGGGCCGGGGGCTGCGGGCGGGCGGCGGGCTCAGCCCAGCTCAGCCGCTGCCATCGCGGCCCGAGCCCGCCCGGGAACGCTGCGGGAGGCCAGAAGCCGGGCCGGGCCTCGGCAGCTCGCGGTGCGGGGGAGCCCGGAGGCGGCGGCCGCTCTGCGCGGCTGGGCTGGCGCGGTGGTGGGAGGAGGAGCGCGGCCGCCCCTGCCCGCCCCGCCCGCCCTGCCCCTGCGCCGCTGCGAGAGGGGGCGGGAGCGCGGAGCCCGGCGTGGGGCGAGGCCGGAGGGGTCCCTGCCCTCCCTCTACTCTCCTTCTGCCGGGGCCCGGGAGGGACGTTTTAGTTTTTCCGCGGTCGTTCTGAAAGGGGGCGTTGGGGTGAGCTCCCACTTAGCCCGCCTCTACCTTGCTCGCTTTCCGGTCCCGTCGCTTCCCCAGATCCCACCCCACGTCTGGCCCGGGTAGCTCCGCCCCGCTGGGGCACCTCGCTCCTGCCAGAGCCTGGCCGGCGTCCGGGTGGTTGGTCCTCACCTGGGCTTACCCCGGTGTCGGAAGGCCTTAAACAGGGTCTGAATGCAAGGACTCGTCTGCTCTTGAAGGCTCCGTGAGCACTGGAAAGTGTTGCTGGAATTCTTCCCCTCTGCCATCTAGCTTCACCATGACACTTGGGTGACTCTCACCGCCCTCCCCCATCCCCACTTTTTCTTTGAATAGGGTAAGTGGCTACTGACTTTCTTCACCAAGGCGAAAAGATAATCATAAAAAAAAAAAAATCTCCAGACGCAAAAATGCAAACTCCTTTGGCGGTGTTGTGCAGACAGACGTCTGTTTTCCCCGTAAGCCGTGCAGGATAGGCGCTCGGGTTGTGCATTCGTGGTTTCAGATCACTAAATACCTCTGCCGAGGTGTACTCCGGTGGCACTGAAGAATGAATGGGCCTCTCTCAAGACCCCAATTTACTACACCTGAAAGTGTTAGCCCTGGAGAGAGGCAAATAAATGCCCTCTGGAGTTGAGAAAATTGCCTCTTCCTAAGAGTGAGTATTAAGGACAGCGAGTGTGGTCTATTAGAGCTTTAAAAAGCAATTAAAAAGTGCGTTTCCAGCCTGGATATTGGATGGAGTGTGTATTTTTCAGTAGTAAATCAAGGAACGTGGTAAGTTCATTTACTTCATTTGAAGAATTATATTTGAGGCAAAGTGTCTAAATTTATAATAAAGAAGGAAAAAATACTGAATCTAGTAGCTACTTACATTACACTAAAAGCTAAAGAAACTGGGCCGGTGGATTCCATTTCTCCCAGGTGTGTTTCTCTGCATTGGGTTCATATGGTTTCAGGTGCATGCTGAAACCATATAAAACGGGCATCAGGCACACTTGGTTTCCAGTACAGCTCCACTGCTCACCAGCTATGCAACCTTGAATACATTACTGAACTCCTCTGTGCCTCAGTTTTCTCATCTCAAAAATAAGGATATTTAGAGTAACTACCTTATAGGAGTGTGGGAAAGATGAAATGAGATACTTTATAGAAGGACTTGGACAGCCCTTGACACAGAACTGAATAAGTGCTATATACAGAAAACTCCCCGTAATGTTTTCCCTGTGCGTACCTGGGTGGCGAGAATACCCACAGATGAATATGGCCAGGGATGTTTTCACTGCATTTAGGCCCAACCTGATGTGAGCCTCCTCCCACCACCAAGCGCACACAGAGCCCAGGCTCAACTCTGCCTCTTTCCATGTGGCAGCTGTCTTCCCAGTGGTCCACACCGTGATGATAAATAGTCCTAGGTCTGATTGGGACATTAGCAGCGCTTTGCTTCTATTAAATGAAACAGGGAAGATGCAAGTGGAAGTGGATTCCCATTCCACTTTGAAAGAAATGGCTTTCCCTAGGCAAGACAAGAAAGGGAATGAGGTCTCCTGAATGAATCCAGGGAAATAAATGCTCATACTCACAAACAAACTGAGAATATTTCATCATAATAGCAGACCTCAATTCAGTAGCTTACACTGCTTTTAAAAAAGGTGATGGGGGCTCGGCGCCTGTGGCTCAACGGGCTAAGGCGCCAGCCACGTACACCTGAGCTGGTGGGTTCGAATCCAGCCCGGCCTGCCAAACAACAATGACGGCTGCAACCAAAAAATGGCCGGGTTTTGTGGCGGGCGCCTGTAGTCCCAGCTACTTGGGAGGCGGAGGCAAGAGACTCGCTCGAGCCCAGGAATTGGAGGTTGCTGTGAGCTGTGATGCCACAGTACTCTATCCAGGGTGACAGCTTGAGGCTCTGTCTCAAAAA
>CAUYRH010171263.1:0-45990 GCA_963574655.1 Perodicticus potto | reverse complement strand
TTTTTTGAGACAGAGCCTCAAGCTGTCACTCTGGATAGAACCTCCAATTCCTGGGCTCAAGCAAGTCTCTTGCCTCCGCCTCCCAAGTAGCTGGGACTACAGGCGCCCGCCACAACGCCTGACCATTTTTTGGTTGCAGCCGTCATTGTTGTTTGGCGGGCCCGGGCTGGATTCGAACCTGCCAACTCAGGTGTACATGGCTGGCGCTTTAGCCCGTTGAGCCACAGGCGCCGAGCCAAACTGCCTTTTTTTTTTGAGACAGTCTCACTATGTCACCCTTGGTAGAGTTGTCTCAGCCTCTCAAGTAGCTGGGATTACAGGTGCTCGCCATAACGCCCAGCTACTTTTTGTTGCAGTTGTCCTGGTTTAGGTGGCCCAGGCCAGGTTTCAAGCCGCCACCCTCAGTGTATGTGGCTGGTGCCATAACCATTGTGCAATGGGTCCTTTTTTTTTTCTTCTTTGCAGTTTTAGTTGGAGCCGGGCTCGAACCCACCACCCCCCGTATATGGGGCTGGCGCCTTACCCCTTGATCCACAGGCGCTGCCCAACTATGGGTTTTTTTTTTTGAGGCAGAGCCTCAAGCTGTCATCCTGGACAGAGTGCCATGGCATCACAGCTCACAGCAACCTCCAATTCCTGGGCTCAAGCGAGTCTCCTGCCTCTGCCAGCTGGGACTACAGGCGCCCACCACAACGCCCGGCAATTTTTTGGTTGCAGCCGTCACTGTTGTTTGGCGGGCCCGGGCTGGATTCGAACCCGCCTGCTCAGGTGTACGTGGCTAGCGCCCCAGCCCGTTGAGCCACAGGCGCCGAGCCTATGGGTCTTTTTTATACTTGCCTTTTCTTTGTAGATACAACCTTAGCCTCAATGTTGTATTTGTCAATTCCACGTTTGTTTCGAGCTTCTGCTGCATTTTGTATGTGTCTTGAAACTGTAAACTTAATTTGCAAGTGTATACGTTTTATATAAAGTTATCTTTTATTTATTTGTTTATTTTTTTGAGACAGAGTCTCACTTTGTTGCCCTTAGTATAGTGCCCTGGCATCATAGCTCACAGCAACCTCAAACTCTTGGGCTTAAGTGATTCTCTTTCCACTGCCTTCTGAGTAGCTGGGACTACAGGTGCCCGCCACAACACCTGGCTATTTTTAGAGATGGGGTCTTGCTTATGCTGGTCTCCAACCTGTGAGGTCAGTCAGTTCATCCACCTTGGCCTCCCAGAGTGCTAGGATTTGCAGGTGTGCACCTGGCTCCTACTTATCTTTATTTTAAGCCAGGTTTTTTTTGTTTTTTTTTTTTTTAGAGCCAGAGTCTTAGTTTGTCACCCTCGGTAGAGTGTGGTAGCATCACAGCTCAAAGCTAGAGAGCTTTTGGGCTTAGGCGATTCTCTTGCCTCAGCCTCCTGAGTAGCTGGGACTATAGGTGCCCGCCAGAATGCCTGGCTATTTTTTTTGTTGCAGTTTGGCCGGGGCTAGATTCAAACCCACCACCCTCAGTATACGGGACTGGTGCCCTACTCACCAAGCCACAGGCTCTGCCCAAGCCAGGTTTTTTTTTTTTGTATGCCATATTGTTAAATATTTTTGTTATTGCCAAATTGCCAAATAAATATTAAATAATTAGCTATTACCACATGATTCTTTGAAGTGGTTGTTCCCATGTACAATTTCATAAGCACTGTTTAAAAGTTACCCTTGTTTTACATGTTTACCAACAGCTGGTATTATAAGGCTAATTTTCATGATTCTAAAGTGTATAAGATGGTATCTTTTGTTTTAATCAGATGTGACTTTCATAATTAGAAGAAATGTGTCCCCTTTCATATCCCCAAAGCTTCTGAGGGTCATATCATGACACCTTTTACGTAAGGAATTTCCAAGTGGTTATTCAGTGAACTGTTTTCTTAGTGTTCTATGACAAAAAGTTATATTAAAGCTGAAGTCTTTGATACTTTGAGATAATAGGATTTCTGAAAAACTTCTACAGTATATCATAGATAATAAAAAGTCTGTAGTGTCAGACTATTTGGCACTTTATTTTATATTCTCTGTCTTTCCCTATTCTAGGCTCCGAGCTTTGTCCAGCGGTGGGAGTATTACATCTCCACCTCTTTCTCCAGCATTGCCGAAGTATAAGTTAGCAGATTATCGTTATGGCAGAGAAGAAATGTTAGCACTTTTCCTTAAAGACAACAAGGTAAGACAGTAGGAAAAGAGTTCAAAATTATGACAGACTCTTGGGTATGTACAACAATGTAGTGATATATGAAAAATAATATTTCTACTAATATATTTACCCGTGCCTTTTCTCCCCACCTTATCATTTTCCTGCTTTGAAACCTTCAGTAGTTAACAGGTGTTTTCTAAATGTAGCATAGTGTTTTTCAGAGACGATCTGAAACTTTCATTATAGGAGTAGGCAGCTTCATGGAAACAGGAGAACCCAGTCAGTACTTAATGCCTTCTCAAGCTGATTTCCTCTTTACTACCATTTCACATCTGTTTCTGTCTTAGTTTGAAGGCTAGGAAATGAAGAATTTCTGTCTTCTGTTTTTTGCATCTCTTTTCCTACTCTTCAGTTAGAAGTAAGGAGCGAGAGGAGGAGCACCTTTTTCTGTCCTTTCTCCTTTTCTTTCTTTTTTCTTTTTTTGAGCTATTTGGTTTTGTTGTTTTTGAGACAGAGTCTCACTTTTTTTTTTGAGACAGAGTCTCACTGTGTCACCCTTTGTAGAGTGCTATGGCATCACAGATCACAGCAACCTCAAACTCTTGGGCCTAAGATTCTCTTTGCTTCAGCCTCCTGAGTAGCTGGGACAATAGGCTCCTGCCACAATGCCCTGCTTTTTTTTTTTTGTAGAGACAGTGTCTCACTTTATCGCCCTTGGTAGAATGCCATGGCGTAACACAGCTCACAGCAACCTCCAACTCCTGAGCTTAGGCAGTTCTCTTGCCTCAGCCTCCCAAGTAGCTGGGATTATAGGTGCCCAGCACAACGCTGGGCTGTTTTTCTGTTTTGCAGTTTGTCCGAGGCCGGGTTTGAGCCCTCTACCTTCAGTATATGGGGCCGGCGCTCTACTCAATGAGCCACAGGAGCCGCCCCGCCCGGCTATTTTTTTTATTTTTTATTTTTTGCAGTTTTTTGGCCAGGGCTGTGTTTGAACCCACCACCTCCGGCGTATGGGTGGAGCCATAGGGGCCACCCTGCTCGGCTACTACTCCTTTGAGCCACAGGGGCCACCCTGCCTGGCTATTTTTTTCTTTTTTTTTTTTTTGGTTGCAGTTGTCGTCGTTGTTTAGCAGGCCCTGGACAGGTTTGAACACACCAGCCTTGGTGTAAGTGGCTGGCGCCTTACTCACTGAGCTATGGGTGCTGAGCCCAGGGTCTCACTCTTTATCTTGGGTAGAGCGCTGTAGTGTCATAGCTCATGGCAACCTCAGATTCATGGGCTGAAGAGATAAGTGATCACCTTGTCTCAGCTTCTTGAGTAGCTGGGACTACAGGTTCTTACCACAGTGCCCAGTTAGTTTTTCTTTTTTTAGTAGAGATAGGGGTCTCAGTCTTGCTCAGTCTGGTCTTAAACTCCTGAACTCAGGCAATCCACCCTCTTGGCCTCCCAGAGTGGTAGGATTATAGGTATAAGCCAGTGCGTGGCCTGTTCTTTTCCTTTTCAGTTTAAACATAAAATTTTTATTTTATTTTTATTGTTTTAAACATAAAATTTTTTAATGGAGAGAGAATCATACAGTGTAACACCACGTGTGTGTCTCTTATAATGACCAAAGCAGAAACAGTATAATGTAAACTTCTATTATCTGACTAGTGAGAAATAATATTTTGTAGTTTTTCAATATATTTAATTTTTTTTTTCCTTTTTTTGTAGAGACAGTCTCACTTTATCGCCCTCAGTAGAGTGCCATGGCATCACACAACTCACAGCAACCTCCAACTCTTGGGCTTAGGCGATTTTCTTGCCTCAGCCTCCCAAGTAGCTGGGACCACAGGTGCCTGCCACAACACCTGGCTATTTTTTTGTTGCAGTTCTGCCAGGGCTGGGTTTGAACCTGCCACCCTCGGTATATGGGGCCGGCGCCTTAATGACTGAGCCGCCCAATATATTTAACTTTTAATTGAGAGTATCAAATATTAGTGCTGGTTGCTAAGGACAAATATAGTTGTTTATAAAGCTCTCCTTCTGCTTTGAGTTAAATATGGAGATTTTTGCTCCTGTCTTATATGCTCTGGAATACCTGAGTTAATGCCAGATCCAAAAGTAGTGATCTTATGAGGAGACAGGGAGGGTGACTGGTGTTTTTAATGTTTGACTCTCTCAAAATAGGTGAGTACTGCTATAGTTAATTATAGCTGAATAAGCTTTAATCTTTATTTATAACAATCAGCAATAAACAACTGAAGAGTGTTTTTTCTTGCTTTTTTTATCTTCTTGTGATTAGAAGAATAGCATTAATCTAATAGTCATGTGTTTGGTCTATAGATACCATCAGACCTTCTGGATAAAGAATTTCTGCCCATCCTCCAGGAAGAGCCCCTGCCACCATTGGCTCTTGTGCCCTTTACAGAAGAAGAACAGGTTTGTGCCTAGCTCTGAATCCTAGCAAACCCTTGTTGCTTTCCAGTAAGTATGGAAATAGGAAGCTGTTCCTTAGGTCTAAGGATTATCTTTTTTTTTAGTATTTATTTATTTATTATTTTGTAGAGACAGAGTCTCACTTTATGGCCTTTGGTAGAATGACGTGGCATCACACAGCTCACAGCAACCTCCAACTCCTGCGCTTAGGCGATTCTCTTGCCTCCGCCTCCCGAGCAGCTGGGACTACAGGCACCCGCCACAGTGCCCGGCTATTTTTTTGTTGTAGTTTGGCTGGGGCCGGATTTGAACCTACTGCCCTCCCTTTATTGGGCCGAATCCTTACTGACTGAGCCACAGGCTCTGCCCCTAAGGATTATGTCGCATCCTAATAGGTGGTCTCCTTTCTCATTATTTCTTGGAATGCAGATGACTTTTTGTGGACTAGGTTTTTTTGTATTTTAAGCAGCTGAGTATTATGTAGAGATAAGGAAAATGTTTCTATTTTTTTTTTTTATTGAGACAGAGCTTTAAGCTGTCACCCTGGATAGAGTGCTGTGGCATCACAGCTCACAGCAACCTCTAATTCCTGGGCTCAAGCGAGTCTCCTGCCTCCGCCTCCCAAGTAGCTGGGACTACAGGCGCCCGCCACAACGCCCGGCTATTTTCTGTTTTGCAGTTTTGCCGAGGCTGGGTTTGAACCCACCACCTTCAGTATATGGGGCTGGCATCCTACTTGATGAGCCACAGGCGCCGTCCACATCAATCTTTTTGTTTCTTTCTTTCTTTTTTTTTTTTAGAGACAAAGTCTCACTTTGTCACCCTCAGTAGGGTTCTGTGGTGTCACAGCTCACAGCAACCTCCAGCTCTTGGTCTTAGGCAATTAATTCCCTTGCCTCAGCCTCCTGAATAGTGGGGACTATAGGCACCCGCCACAATGCCTCGCTATTTTTTTGTTGCAGTTTGGCCGGGGCTGGGTTTGGATGCTGCTTGCAACCTTTCGGTTAACAACAGTTCACTAGATAATTGGTTAACAATTTAGAGAAGAAAAATATTCGATATGTACTAATTTACACTCCAAAAATAGCTGTAGAAGACTAAAGGAGTAGGTTTTAACTTTTTTTATTAAGTCATATACACATAGATCATGAGTACATTTATGCATATTAATTTTGTTTTTATAATGGAAATTTTTTTTTCTTTTTTGAGACAAAGTCTCACTATGTCACGTGTCGTCACAGCTCATAGCAACCTCAAACTTGTGGGCTTAAGCGATTCTCTTGCCTTATCCTCCCAAGTAACTGGGACCACAGGTGCCCTCCACAATGCCTGGCTATTTTTTTGTTGCAGTTGTCATTGTTGTTTAGCTGGCTCTGGCTAGGTTTAAATCTGCCAGCCTTGGTGTGTGTGGCTGGCACCATAACCACTGTGCTACGGGTGCCAAGCCAATGGAAATGTTTATTTTAAGGTTGGCATGCTAAGATCACAGGTGCTTAATAATAAGGATTGGGGAGACCTTGTTGCCACAGAAGATGATTTTTGAAACCATTTAAAATGCCTCATATAGGATTACCTGCACTTAAGAGTAGCCTTTGTCATTTATAAAATATGTTTGAGTAGGATAGTGCTTAAAAGAGTCTATTTTCTTAGACTAGAGTTTTATAAACTTTTTTTTTCAGTGCCCTTATAGGAAGATAAATACTTTTAATAACTTAAAGCATGCTTCTTATTTTGCTGCATAACTTAAGTTTCCTGAAGTTAACCAAATTAGCTATTTTATCTTTAAGGTGTATTCACACACTCATTCTCCTTGTATGTATTTATTATATGTATGTGTGTATATATATGTAAATTCTAGAGTGCCATGGTTTCAGCCTAGCTCACTCAAACTCCTGGGCGTAGGCAGTTCTCCTGCCTCAGCCTCCCAAGTAGCTGGGACTACAAGCACAAGCCACTATTGTCAGGCTGTTCTCAAGCTCCTGAGGTCAAGGGATCCTCCCCACCTTGGCCTCCTAGGATGCTTGGACTATATAGGTGTGGGCCATCATACCTGACTTATTTATCTCAGTTTGAGGAGCATGATTCTATGTATTGCACATATCATTTAAGTAGCTGTTATGAAATGGTTGTATTTTATTTATTTGATATCAAAGAAAATTACTTGATTTATGCATTCTTATAGAATACATTAAAAAGTTGGAAAAAACAAGCTAAAACAAAAAGCAAGTCTGTGACTCACCCAGATTCTGCTTCCTATTACTTTTCCTCAGGAGTAACCATTGTTCCCCTCCCCCTCTCCTTCACCTCTCCCCCATCCCGCTCTCCCTTATGGTGTCACCCAGGCTAGAGTACAGTGGTGTGATAGCTCATAGAAACCCCAAAATCATGGGCTTCAAGCCACTCTCCTACTTCAGCCTCCTGAGTAGCTAGAACTGTAGGCACATGCCAGTGTGCTGGGCTAATTATTTTATTTTATTTTTTTATTTTTATTTTCGTTTTTTTTTTTTTTTTTGAGACAGAGCCTCAAGCTGTCACCCTGGACAGAGTGTGGTGGCATCACAGCTCACAGCAACCTCCCATTCCTGGGCTCAAGCGAGTCTCCTGTCTCCGCCTCCCAAGTAGCTGGGACTACAGGCGCCCGCCACAACGCCTGGCCATTTTTTGGCTGCAGCCGTCACTGTTGTTTGGTGGGCCCGGGCTGGATTCGAACCCACCAGCTCGGGTGTACGTGGCTGGCGCCTTAGCCCGTTGAGCCACAGGCGCCGAGCCATTTTCGTTTTTTTTTTAAGAGACAGAGTCTTACTTTATCGCCTTCGGTAGAGTGCCATGGCGTCACATAGCTCACAGCAACCTCCAACTCCTGGGCTTAGAGGATTCTCTTGCCTCAGCCTCCTGAGTAACTGGGACTATAGGCGCCTGCCACAATGCCCGGCTATTTTTCTGTTTTGCAATTCAGCCAAGGCCAGGTTTGAATCCGCCACCCTTGGTATATGGGGCCAGCGCCCTACTCGATGAGCCACAGGTGCTGCCCTAATTATTTTATTTTAGGTAGAGATGGGGTCTTGCTCTTGCTCAGGCTGGTCTCGAACTCCTGAACTTGAGCTCTCCTCCAGTCTTGGCTTCCAGAGTGCTAGAATTATATGCCTGAGCTATCTGGGCTGTTTCCATTTTCTTGTGTTCCTTCCAGAGTTGTTCATTGCATGTACAACTATGTGTATATTCCTTTAAATAACTTTTCACACATATACATAAGTGGTAGCATGCTATCTATGTACACAGTTCTACACTTTACTGTTTTTATCTAAATGTCTAGGAGATAAATGGCACATCACTTAGTTAGCTTTTATTTATTTATTTATTTATTTTGAGAGAGAGTCTTACTGTGTCACCCTCGTTAGAGTGCTGTGTCACAGCAACCTCTAACTCTTGGGCTTAAGTGATTCTCTTGCTTCAGCCTCCCAAGTAGCTGGGACTACAGGTGCCCGCCACAACACCCATCTGTTTTTTTGTTGCAATTGTTGTTGTTGTTTTCAGGCCCAGGCCGAGTTCAAGCCTGCCAGCCTCTGTGTATGTGGCCGGTGCCATAACCACTGAGTTAGGGGCGCTGAGCCTTATTTAGCTTTTAATATGCATCAGGCACTGTTCTAAGCAGCTGACCTTTAATGTGTTGAGTGCTTGTAACATCCTATAAGGTAGATCATATTATCCCTGTTTACATTGTATTGATGAGGAAACTGAGACCAGAGAAATTGTAAAGGAGCTAGAAGTTAGTCCTAGGCAATCTTGCCAGTCTGTGCCCCTAACTACAACTGTTCTCTATGTTCCTGTATATTAGGTTGATCATAGGAAATTGCAGCTTTTGTCAGTCAGAAATGGTTGAATATTAACAGTTCCATATGGTTTGATCTGCAAAATAGAATTGCCTTATCTTTTTTACGTAAGCTATATGGAATTTCATGTGTAGATGAGCAGGTTTTTAAACTTATTAATAGGTTCTATAGGTTAATACTTAGTTTCAATTTTTTGCTTTTATAAACATTATTGAAGTTAAAGATCTATTTATGTTTCATGTGTGTAAGAAGTAGAATTGTCCTGTCAAAGTGTATAATTAAATATATTTTTAGAAATTACCTTCCAAAGGCTTGGCTCCCGTAGTACAGTGGTTACAGCGCTGATCACATGCACCGCGGGTGGCGGGTTCGAACCTGGCCTGGGCCCATTAAACAACAATGACAACTGCAACAAAAAAATAGTGGGGTGTTGTGGCAGGCACCTGTAGTCCCAGCTACTTGGGAGGCTGAGGCAAGAGTATAGCTTAAGCCCAAGAGTTTGAGGTTGTTGTGTGAGCTGTGATGCCACCGCACTCTATCGAGGGCAACATAGTGAGACTCTGTTTCAAAAAGAAATTACCTTCCAGAGAGATCATACCATTTGTACTTTCAGTAGCAGAGTGTTGAGTGTGTGTGTAAATATATTAGTTTTTCTACACTTACAGATGGGTATATTTGAGTTTTATGGATGTGGTAATTTGGTGCTGAAGTGTTAAACTATGGAATCCTGGCATGCATTCTGCAGGTAACTCTGACTTCTGTCTTCTCATATTATAGGTGGCTCATACCTAAAATCCCAGCACTTTGGGAGTGTAAGGTGGGAGGATCTCTTGAGGCTAGGAGTTTTAGAGCACTCTGAACAACATAGAGAGACTCATCTCTATGAAAAACAAAAATATTAGCTGGGCATGGCGTGTGCCTATAGTCCTCCTAGCTATTTGGGAGGCTAAGGCAGTAGGAGCGATTGAATCTAGGAATTTGAGGCTATAGTGAGCTATGATCATGTCACTGCATTCTATCCTGGGCAATAGAGT
The DNA here is from genome assembly GCA_963574655.1 of Perodicticus potto. NCBI lineage: Eukaryota > Metazoa > Chordata > Mammalia > Primates > Lorisidae > Perodicticus > Perodicticus potto. The sequence goes on along the minus strand of CAUYRH010171263.1, from coordinate 36,541 downwards.
GAGACTCTGTCTTCGAAGAAAAAAAAAAAGAAAAAAAATATTAATCTAGATTTTGGAACCTCATAGTGTTGCTTAATTACGATAATGTCAGAGGCATTATTTGGTACTCTACTGGCTACTTAGTGCTATGAGGTAAGTTAATGTTTATTTCTGAACCCTTTTTCTTTTATATTAAGTTAGTTTTATTAAAATATAGCTTGAAATAGAAATAGAATTTTTGTTTGTGCTTTTCTCTATTTTTAGTAACCAGTTACATTTTATATATTCAGTTTTGAAGTCGCTTTATTATATACCTATAAAACACAAAATGGCTCTATTTACACTGAAATTACACTAAAATTTACCTGACCAAGTTGTGTTAAACAAAATTCTGATAAAGATAAGGTATGAGAAGAAAATGACCTATATATTAAAATAAATTTAATAATTAAAGTGAAAGTTTTTAACCAGTTACACACTGACTTCACAAAAGGGAGCTATAGCGTGGCGCCTGTGGCTCAGTCAGTAAGGTGCCGGCCCCATATACCGAGGGTGGCGGGTGCCTGTAGTCCCAGCTACTCGGGAGGCTGAGGCAGGAGAATCACCTAAGCCCAGGAGTTGGAGGTTGCTGTGAGCTGTGATGCAACAGTACTCTAACGAGGGCGATAAAGTGAGACTATCTCTACCAAAAAAAAAAAAAAAAAAAAAAAAAGGCTATAGACGTGATACTTCATTTGATTCTGAATCAAAACAGAGTCAATGGAAACAACTTTGCACTAAAATATTAGTTGGATTTCAGGTTGTTTTGTACCCTGACTCTTAAGCCTCACTTCTTGCTCTTCTGCTAGGAGGCCCCTTGGCTATAGCCGTGCTCCCAAGGCTGCATTTTCACACCTTTGCACCTTGATATGAATTTATAAATGTCTGTAAGGTTCGAAGTATACAGAAGGCATTCAAATGTAAGAACATATTCTTAACGTTTTCTTAGTTTAAAACCCTCTTGGAAAATTCATCTAATGCCCAGAATTTTTATAGTGTATAGATCATTAAAAAAATTTTTATAATTATTTCTTGCTTTACCTTTTCCTAAGCTCATATATTCCATTCATTCACAAGTGTCAACTAGGCATATTTTTGGCTCCCTGACCTCTCTTCTTCCCAAATGATGCATACCCACTACTGTCTCATTGTCCTTGACCCTATTCCAGATTGGCTGTGGGTGCAAATGCAGGTTAGTGACTGAGTCATTAGGATTTTATTTTTGCAACTATACCTTCCCCCTTCTCATTATTATATATTTAGGCTGTTGGTCTTAGGTAGATTCTTGTTTGGCCCTTCCCCATTCACTTCTGATTCTTGTCATTCTGTTAAATACTACTTGGAGTTGCTTATTTGCATTGGTGACCAGAATAAGGCAAAAAAGATCATTCTCCTCTTTATCCTGCTACTCTTTAATTGGAGCATTTTGTAACTTCTTTTCATTTCCACCTATCACTAGTTAGAGGCTTAAAAAGGCCCCTTTCAAACCAGATCTCTTTTATAATGTTTTCTGTATTTATTCTGTTGTGTGTTTACCCTATCTGCTTTTGAACACGAAGAGCATTTGGTTTGTTTGTTTGTTTATTTTATTACCAAACTCAGCATAGTATAAGGCATTGGTTGTTAATTTTGTTGACCTGAAATGTTAATTAGAAATTGTGAGGTAAAATCAAGTTTTGGAGTATCTCCTATGTTGTGTTATGATTTCCTATTGCTAGTGGTGATTAGATGCCATTTTACAGGTACAGTGGGAGGAGGGGAGAAGCAACATGTAGTTTTATATGTTTTACCCATTTTTTCTTTCTTTCCTCTTTTTTTCTTTTTCTTTTTCTTTTTTTGGCAGAGAAATTTTTCCATGTCTGTAAATAGTGCGGCTGTCCTGCGATTGACAGGACGAGGAGGAGGAGGAACAGTGGTGGGGGCTCCTAGAGGTCGAAGTTCTTCAAGAGGGCGAGGTGAGCTTTCACATAAATAAAGTAATAACGGAGGAGGAGGAGGAGGACAGGGAAATCACTTTTAAAATATTGTAATCCCTGGTTAAAACAAAACCTGTTCTTTGACTTTATCTGCATATTAAATGCCCTAAACATAAGTTTCCTGAACATTTGTTAAGGTATCTCCTTCACAGTTCTTGATTTGCAGCAGAGGAGTTTAATTGTAGTTGTAGAGATTTGAGCATGAGGGAGTCTAGACAGTCCAGTTTACTTCTGCAGATACTTGTTGTCCATGTTTCTTGTTCCCAAGGAGCCGTATTTGGGAGGCAAAGCTTCCTAAAGTGTCTTGAGTGCTGGAGCAGCACTGAAGTCCTGGCAGGCCTCTGGGACACACACAGGTTTCTGTATGGGGGCCATGTGCCAAGAATGTCTCCAACTAGAAATGGGCTTTAGCAAAAACTGTCTTATACTGGAACCTTTCAGGGGTAGAACAAAAAGCAATTAAACAGCATTTGTTTGTTTAACTTATAGTTTTAAAGATTTATGTCTTTTCTTAGAGGAACAGTTTATTTTGATATTACTTATTTCTTTGATATCTATTCTATGCGCCCCCCCACCCCCATATAAGGGCATTCTTTCTTTTCTTTTTTGAGACAGAGCCTCAAGCTATTGCCCTGGGTAGTGGGCCATGGCATTACACCTCACAGCAACCTCCAACTCTTAGGCTTAAGTGATGCTTTTGCCTCAACCTCCCAAGTAGCTGTGACTATAGGTGCCTGCCATCACGCCCGGCTATTTTTTTTTTTTTTTTGGTTGTAGTTGTCATTGTTGTTTGGCGGGTCCAGGCTCGATTCAAACCCACCAGCTCCAGTGTGTGTGGCTGGTGCCCTAGCCGCTTGAGCTATAGGCGCTGACCCTATAAGGGCATTCTTAATGTTTGCAATGTAAATTTTTTTTTTTCTTTTTATTGTAGAGACAGAGTCTTACTCTGTCACCCTCAGTAGAGTGTCACACAGCTCACAGCAACCTCCAGTTCCTGGGCTTGGGCGATTCTCTTGCCTCAGCCTCCTGAGTAGCTGGGACTATAGGCGCCCACCACAACGCCCGGCTGTTTTTCTGTTTTGCAGTTCGGCCGAGGCTGGGAATGAACCCGCCACCTTTGGTATATGAGGCCGGCACCCTACTCCATGAGCCACAGGCGCTGCCCTGCAATGTAAATATTTACTTGCACACTCTTAAAACCAGTGAAATCATATTCTTTTTTTTTGCAGTTTTTGGCTGGGACCAGGTTTGAACCCGCCACCTCTGGCATATGGGGCTGGCGCCCTACTCCTTTGAGCCACAGGCGCCACCCCAGTTAAATCATATTCTAAACATACCTTATAATTTTCTCTCTGAGATGCTTTAGAAATGGAAGAGTTGGGTGTTGTGACCATTGTCTCCACATATCATATCACCAAGATGGGCTTGAGTGTAAATTCTTTTTAAGGTTGTGCCTTAATGAATAATTTGTGCACAATATTTATAGAGAATGTGTTCAATTGTTCATTTTTGGTAAGAGGTTTCTTTAGGTAGTCCATTTAGAATGTGGGGATGCTGGTGTGAATAAGGAAGAATCTAACTGAAACTCTTGTTATGCTAGGTATCTAGTAGTGTTTTTTTTTTTTTCTTCTGAATTTACTTGTCCATTTCTACGACAGTGGTTTTTAATTTGAGGCATTCTTTAGACTTACCTATAAAGCTTATAAAACTACCTCTGCGGCGCCTGTGGCTCAGTGAGTAGGGCGCTGGCCCCATATGCTGGAGGTGGTGGGTTCAAACCCAGCCCCGGCCAAAAACTGCAAAAAAAAAAAAACTATCTCTGCAGGTGGCGCCTGTGGCTCATCCAGTAGGGCGCTGGCCCCATATACTGAAGGTGGCAGGTTCAAACCCAGCCTCGGCAGAACTGCAAAACAGAAAAATATCTGTTGTGGTGGGCGCCTGCGGGCGCCTGTAGTCCCAGCTACTCGGGAGGCTGAGGCAAGAGAATCGCCTAAGCCTAGGAGTTGGAGGTTGCTGTGAGCTGTGTGATACCATGGCACTCTACTGAGGGTGATAAAGTGAGACTCTGTCTCTACAAAACAAACAACCCCCCCACACTCCCTGCAAAAAACTACCTCTGCAACACAAATTTGGGTGGTATCTAGGCATGTGTGTGCTTTTAGAAGCTCCATAGATAATTCAGATTTGCACTCCCAGCTGTGTTCCATTAATCCAGAATTTGTCTCAGATCCATCTTCTTGGTGGTGTTTTGGACATGGGGCTGACCACTCACAACTTTGGCCCGCTACTTGGGCATTTCCTGTGTTTTTTTCCTGTGGCTTGTCAGCAAGGAGAGGCTGTATTCAGGCAGTTTTGCCTCCACTGCTTTTCAGGGAAAGTCAGAGTATTTTTTTTTTTCTTGAGACAGAGTTTCATTATGTTGTCCTCAGTAGAGTGCTGTAGCATCACAGCTCACAGCGACCTCAAACTCTTGGGCTTAAGTGATTCTCTTGCCTCAGCCTCCCAAGTAGCTGGGACTACAGGCGCCTGCCACAATGCCCCCCCTATTTTTTGTTGTTGTTGTTGGCAGTTGTTGTTATTTAGCAGGCCCAGGATGAGTTCGAACCCGCCAGTATATTGGCCGACGCCCTAACCACTGAGCTATAGGTACTAAGCCAAGTCAAGAGATCTTTGTAATCAAGAAATGTGAGCCCCCATTTGTGTGCTACAAATACAAACTGATCTCTAAATGGGCCCTTTAAAACAAAATTACCCATTGAGCCAGGCACAGTGGTTCACACTCATAATCCCAGCACTTTGGGAGGCCGGGGTTGGAGGATCACTTTAGCTCAGGAGTTAAAGAGAAGTCTAGAAAACATAATGAAGCCCTGTTCTACAAAAAATAAAAAAAATTGGCAGGACATAGTGGCATCTGCCTATATTCCTAGCTACTCAGGCTAAGGCAGGAAGATGGCTTGAACTGAGGAGTTCGAGACTATAGTGAGCTATGATTGCAGCACTGCACTCTAGCCTGGGTGACAAAATGATACCCTGTCTCAAAAAAAAAAAATTATGGCCGATTGAGCTCATGCTCCTAGGACCTTGGAAGGCTGTGATGGGAGGATTGCTTGAGGCCAGGAGTTTGAGATCAGACTGAGCAAAAACAGACCCTGTCCCCCAAAATAATTAGTTAATAAAAAAAATTATTGAGAAACGTGAATGATTTATGATTTGTTTCTCATTTCTAATTTCTTTCGAAGTGAAGGGTTTTTACATAGGATAGAAATCTTACATTCAGAATGTCAATGGGCACGCATGTAAGATAGGTGCTTTGACATATAAAGAGTGACTTGATTAACATGTTAATGTGAAAGAATGGCATGAAATTAGTTGGATGCATGTGTTGACTGAAAAATACTTCCATTTTCACAACTACCTGTGGTCTCAACAGTTCATTTTATAAAACAAGGTTGTGGATGTTAACATGTTTTTGTTTTTTTCACTCATTAATTTCAGCTTGATGGCTAAATAATAATTACTGTGGCTTTTCTTGGCATGGGCAGAGCTAAAATCAAATAATTATCCTAGCCTTTTGTATTTTGAAGAAACCTTGATAAGAAAATCTGCTGACATCCAGACTACCTTGATAAGAAAATCTGCTGACATACAGACTACTAAATACTCTGAACTAGTAAAATTTAAACAAACATATAAATGGATGGCAGAAACAGCATCAAGTAGTCATCTTCCTATTTTATTTCGTGGGGATGTTAAATGCACACAGTTGTCACCTTGCTGCTGCCTTTATCATTAAAAAGAAGTGTACTCTTAATTCCTAAAAAGGGTAGAGTACAATCTCAGACATTAGGATAGTCCTTTAAATATACCTTTATGAAAGGTACATTATTTTATATTTACTTGCTTAGTCTTTTATGAGAACCACATTTATAGATTTTTAAATTTTACATGTTGGAAAGCTTTAAAACTTGATCTTTCAATGTGTTCCATTATAAAGCTTTAGTTTCAAAAGTAGGACCAGGGCCAGTTGCTAGTAATGGTAGAAAAATTTTTTTTGACCTTTCTGCTCCAACAATTCTTTTGTTGTCTATGGCAAATGTATCTTGCTTTGTAAACCCGTGTCTTGCTCTTGCTTTATAAACCTATATTTCTCTTCCTCAATAAACTTTGTTTCACTCCACTAAAACACACACACACGTACATATATGTATATTCATACACATACATACATAGCGTGGCACACAAACTTTATGGCCGCCTTATATATACACATTTTTTTTTAAATGTATTTTGCTTGTTTTTATTGGTATCCTGAAAGCTGTTTTTTATATTCATTTGTTTTTGGAATAAACAAATGAAATTTCTTTAAGGTGATACAAACATAGTGCCTTTCCTGGGAAAATTATTCTTTAAAAGGAGAGGGGCTGGGCACAGTGGCTCATGCCTGTAATCCTAGCACTCTGGGAGGCAAAGGCAGGTGGATTGTCTGAGTTCACAAATTTGAGACCAGCCGGAGCAGGAGTGAGACCCTGTCTCTAAAAATAGCAGGGTGTTCTGGCAGGTGCCTATAGTCCCAGCTATTTGGGAGTTTGAGGCAAGAGAATCGCTTGAGCCCAAGAGTTTGAGGTTGCTGTGAGCTGTGATGCCACAGTACTCTACCGAGAGCAACAAAGTGAGACTCTGTCTCAAAAAAAAGGGCCCTTTTTTTTTCTACCTTAAAATTATTGTAAGGGACCACCCTAATGTTTTGTGAGTTTATATTAGTTATTTCCGAATCTTTTTTTTTTTTTTTGGCTGGGTTTGAACCTACCACCTCCAGCATATGGGACCGGCGCTCTACTCGGTGAGCCACAGGCGCTGCCCAGAATCTTTTTTTTTGAGACAGAGTCTCAAACTGTCACTCTGGGTAGAGTGCTATGGCATCATAGCTCACAGCAACCTCCAACAGAGACTCAAGCAATCCTCTTGCCTCGGTTTTTCTAGTTTTAGTAGAGACGGGGTCTTGCTTTTTGCTTGGTCAGGTCTCAAACTCGTGAGCTCAAGCAATCTACCCACCTCGGCCTCCCAGAGTGCTAGGATTACTTGTGTGAGCCGCCACTCCTAGCTGATTTCAGAATCTTAAATAAAATGTATTCATTTCCTGCAGGGGAGAGGCACTTAAACTGTGAGTTGACTTTATTTATTTTATTTTATTTATTTATTTATGTATTTTTTTTTTTTGAGACAAAGAGCCTCAAGCTGTCACCCTGGATAGAGTGCTGTGGCATCACAGCTCACAGCAACCCCCAATTCCTGGGCTCAAGCGAGTCTCCTGCCTCTGCCTTTCAAGTAGCTGGGACTACAGGTGTCTGCCACAACGCCCGGCCATTATTTGGTTTGGCGGGCCGGGCTGGATTCGAACCTGCGCAGGTGTATGTGGCTGGCGCCTTAGCCCGTTGAGCCACAGGCGCCGAACCTATTTTATCTTTTTTTGAGAAAAAAAGAGCCTCAAGAGCCTCAAGCTATCGCCCTGGGTAAAGTGCTGTGGCATCACAGCTCACAGCAACCTCCAACTCCTGGGCTCAAGTGATTCTCCTGCCTCCGCCTCCCAAGTAGCTGGGACTACAGGCACCTGCCACAATGCCCGGCTACTTTTTTGGTTGCTGCTGTCATTGTTTGGCAGGCCTGGGCTGGATTCGAACCTGCCAGCTCAGGTGTATGTGGCTGGCGCCTTAGCCGCTTGAGTCACAGGCACCAAGCCTGTGACTTGACTTTAAATTGACATAAAGTGAAGTTGACACAACTGGAAGATAACTTTAAGATTATTGTAGTTCTGGCTGGGTGAGGTGGCTCACGTCTGTAATCCTAGAATTCTGGGACACTGAGGCAAGGAGGATCCTTTGCGCTTAGGAGAACAGCCTAACCAAGAACCAGACCCTGTCTCTGTTAAACTAGAAAAGTTGGCTGGGCGAGCTGACAGATACCTATAGTCCCACCTACTTGGGAGGCTAAGGCAGGATAGCTTGAACCAGGACTTTGAGGTTGTTGTCAGCTAGGCTGACCCCATGGCACTCTAGCCTGGAGCAGCAGAGTGAAACTCTTGTCTCAAAAAACAAACAAACAAAAAAAGAAATTATTGTAGCTCAACCATGGTCTTCACTTGCATTTTAAAAATGAAGAAATCGGCCAGGTGTGGGGAGGCCAAGGCGTTTGGATTGCTTGAGCTCAGGAGTTCAAGACCAGCCTGAGCAAGATGGAGACCCTGTCTCTAAAAAATAACTGGGCATTGTGCCGGGTGCCGATAGTCCCAGCTACTCAGGAAACTGAGGCAAGAGAATTGCTTGAGCCCAAGAGTAAGAGGTTACTGTGCGCTGTGACACCATGGCAGTCTACCCAGGGTGATGAAAAGTGAGACTGTCTCAAAAACAAAAAGAAAAAAAGAAACGGATATTGGGACTAGTCAAGAGGGTATCCATTGTTCCTAAGATTAGCCACAAGAAAAATCAGGGCATTATTTTGGTATTTCATAATATGATTGTGTAAAATTACAACTGCGTTCTGAGTCATTTCTTGATAAATTATAACTACGAAGTAGAAATACCATGTGAACATCTACCATAATTATTTACCTCATTTATGTTTAGATTTGGAATGTGTTGATGCTTTTATTGAGTATCAGTCATTTTCCTGTGGGTCATTTTGCGTCATAGGAGAAATGAGTTATGGATGATGGCTAAGATTTCATCTAATTATAAATACAATCCTCAGACCCCTCTTCCTCAGTTTTCTCACATGTTCGATACAAATGGTGCTTATTTGTTGGGAAAGCTGAACAGAGAGTATAAAGCTGAAAGTGCGTACTGCTCCGGGCCCAGCAATTGGATGTCCATCCTTCTTGACTGGATTTGAACCCACCAGCTCAGGTGTACGTGACTGGCGCCTTAGCCACTTGAGCCACAGGCGCCCAGCCTTGTGCATGGCTTTTTAACTTTAGCTCCTTTTTTTTTTTTTTTGCAAACTTTCCAATCAAATGAAGATTTCTTCATTTTTTTTATCAAAAATAGTCCAATAAATGGTAAATTTACATTGATCTTTTATTGGATTAATTAGAATTTCACTATTGAACTTTTATAATAGAGCTTAATGGTGAGACTTTTCTTGTTCAAGACTGGAATTGGTACTGTTAACATTGGTACTGTTTTTGAACTTGTTTCATTCAGCCTTCTGTGGTTTAGTCGCTTCAGTGCCATTGTTGGTCTCAGACCTTGCTAAAATTTAAATGTAGACATTCTGCTTTGTGCAGAGATTGAACTTTAGAGATTATTTTATGGTGTTGAATGTGTGCCAGATGTTGACATTGGTCATTTTTTCCTGTTTTCTTATTTTCAGGCAGAGGCAGAGGTGAATGTGGTTTCTACCAAAGAAGTTTTGATGAAGTAGAGGGTGTATTTGGTCGAGGAGGTGGCAGGGAAATGCATAGATCGCAGAGTTGGGAAGAAAGGTAACTAAAGGATCCAGATCTTGGCACAAAGATTTTTCGATATTAAATATAAAAAACATTTAATTTTTGCTTTCTGTAGAGAGAAGTCTGTTTGTATAGTTACAAGGTTTCAGTTTTTTAAAAATGCATTTAAATTTTGAGGGTTAAGGTATACAAAATTTTTAAGTGATTCTTACTTAATGAAAGAAGCATATTAGATTAGATAAATAAGTTTAGTGCAAGTGTAGGTAGTTAATTTGATTTGCTGTTTTGGTGAGCATTCAGTAGGATGCATTGCTGCTGTTGTCTTTGTAGGTCTTAGTGAAAGCATATTATTTCTATATTGTTCGTAACTTTATTTCAAGTATGTAAAGATTAGTGAGGGCCATTGCAGAAAGATATATATGTATATAAGGATACTCACTGTGATGATATTTCTTTTTTTCTTTTCTTTTTTTTGTTTATGAGACAGAGCCTCAACCTGTCGCCCTGGATAGAGTGCCGTGGCATCACAGCTCACAGCAACCTCCAACTCCTGGGCTCAAGCTATTCTCCTGCCTCCACCTCCTAAGTAGCTGGGACTGTAGGCGCCTGCCACAATGCCCGGTTGTTTTTTTGGTTGCAGCCTTCATTGTTGTTTGGTGGGCCTGGGCTAGATTTGAACCCACCAGCTCAGGTGTATGTGGCTGGCACCTTAGCTGCCTGAGCCACAGACGCTGAGCCTGTGATGATATTTCTAATAAGAAATAATTGGGGCAGTGTCCATAGCTCAGTGAGCTGGCCATATACACCCAGGCTGGCAGGTTCGAACCCGGCCCTGGCCAGCTAAACAAAGACAATTGCAACAACAAACAGGTAGCTGGATGTTGTGGCGGGTACCTGTAGTCCCAGCTTCTTGGGAGGCTGAGGCAAGAGAATCACTTAAGCCCAGGAGTTCAGGTTGCTGTGAGCTGTGAGGCCACGGCATCTATCAAGGGCAACATAACTCTGTCTCAAGGAAAAAAAAAAAGGAAACAAGCCAAACAGATTGCTACTGCCTTTATGTGATTATATATCTACATAGTAGAATACTATATAATACCATATGACTATTAAAGTTAAAGGCTTTGAAAATATTTAATAATCTGAGAAAACAGTCTAAAACAGTTTATAAAACTGTGTCTAATTAGAATTTTTGGATCAACAGAAACCAAGTTTTGGTAGGTGCAGTGGTATATGGTTTTATTTCTATCCTTGTGTTTTTCTGTATTTTTCAAATATTAGTTGATAACTCTGTATTTATTTGTTTTATAATTTGAAACAAATATTGTTAAAGAAAAATGAGAAAATGAACGTCATGGATGGGAAATTTATATATTATGCTCATGCTTTGTTTGAAACATTGTCTTTTCTAGGGGTGACAGACGTTTTGAAAAACCAGGACGAAAAGATATAGGTAAGGTTCTTAATGTATTGATAGATACAAATATTTCCTGGACCCGGCCCAGTGCCTGTGGCTCATGTGGCTAAGGCGCCAGCCACATACACCTGAGCTGGTGGGTTTGAATCCAGTCTGGGCCCGCCAAACAGCAATGACGGCTGCAACCAAAAAGTAGACGGGTGTTGTGGCAGGTGCCTGTAGTCCAGCTACTTGGGAGGCGGAGGCAGGAGAATCGCTTGAGCCCAGGAGTTGGAGGTTGCTGTGAGCTGTGATGCCACAGCACTCTATCCAGGGCGACAGGTTGAGGCTCTGTCTCATAAACAAAAAAAATTTCCTGGACTTTCATGGTATTAGTTTTTAACAAAGCTCACACATAAAGATAAATAGATAAATGTATTAAAAGTTGACTTTGTTACCTACACTTCTCCAGTAGATGGGGTTGTAGCATTGTTTGTGTTTAGAATTCCATGGTTATTTGAGGGTTCCACTGCATGAAACCAGAGATGATGAATACAACAATCATTAGGATTTGCTTGAGTTAACTTTTTAGGTCTTTGTGTTCTCTGTAAGGCATGCATTCTTGTATTAAGGCCAATTTGTGAATTCAAACTTCAAGTTAGGAAACAATCTACTAACTCCTTTTCCAATGTAGATAGCATCTCATAGGTGAGAAAAAAATAGGGAAAAAGGGTAGAATCTTTGCTTTCATATCAGAGCAAGGTCTAAAACTACAATTGTTTTTGTTCAGTCATCTGTTCATCTGGCCTTTTTGCAGTATAGTCTTTTTTTGGTCTTGTTTTGCAATAAGAGCAATCAAATTATATAGTTAAGGTATCCCCAGAAGAGGAATATGATAAGGAAACAGATTTCAGTGTTTAGGCTGGAATTAATCATAGTTTATATTAAAGAATTTATGATGTTAAGATGAGCTTTTGGATTAAGGTACTACTTTACAAATTGCCAGTAGGTATTAGTATTGGAGAGAAAAATTGCCAGTTCATAGTGACAGTGGAGTTATGAGGTCCAAATTCCTACATGTACCAAAAAACTTCTCCAGATCAAGATTGTGTCTAACAGTGGTAAACCTTTCTCATAAACGTATGTTAAATATGTAAATACCATTCACAGACTGATTTGCAGATTGTTTTAAAAACTAGTTTAACAATCAGCTTTGCTTCACTGTTTCAATATAAAACTCACTTAAACATGTCAGTGATTAAAATTTCTCAGTCATTAACATGGCATTGGTATTATTAGTTGCATTATGTTAATGAAAAGCCATTCAACATTTGTAACTTGAAATTCAGAATAGACTGGCTATTTATTTATTTTTTGAGACAGAGTCTTACTCTTTCACCATGGGTAGAGTGGCATGGCATCATAGCTCACAGCAACCTCAAACTCTTGGGTTTGAGCAAAATCCTCTTGCCTCAGCCTCCCAAGTATCTGGGGCTATTGGCACCTGCCACAACATCTGGCTAGTTTTTCTATTTTTAGTAGAGATACAGTTTTGCTGTTGTTGCTCAGGCTAGTCTGGAACTCCGGAGGTCAAGCAATCCACCTGCTTGGGCCTCCCAGTGTGCTCGGATTATAGGCCTGAGGCACCATGCCGGTCTGCCTAGGTATATATTGTTAGTTTTACACCTGTTGTAGATCATTGGATGAGTATTCATCTAGGGACTTTGTCAGAACCTCTACTCCCATGATTGTCTGATTCCATACTTTGCCAGTCAATACAGAAAGGTGAAGAGGGGCCATTGAAGGGGAATGGGATTTGGAATCAGCAGATCATGGATATTCTAAGCTCTCAGGTATTTATTAGTCTCAAAGTAATAAGGTGAAGGATAATGGCTTACAGTAGTACCCCCTTATCGAGGGGGATTTGTTCAAGACTCACAGTGGATGCCTGGAACTGTCAGTGGTACTGTACTCTTTATATATGCATACTGTGTTTATTTCTATACTTGCATACCTGTAATAAAAATAAATGTGACTGGTCTTTCCCTCTTTTAAAATACTTATTTTTGGACTGTGGTTGACTATGGAATCATGGAAAGTAAAACTGGATAAGGGAGGACCTCTGAAAATTAGAATATATGAACTTACATTCTTTCACCAAATATTGAGTTCCTGCTTAATATACTAGGCCTTGTGCTGGGTGATAAACATTCCTTTTCTTTGGAGGACATTGTGCACTGATCAGATTTTCAAATCATTTAGTGTTGAGAGGGGTAGCTATGGAGTGGAACAGTTAGTTAGGACTTGGGATCAGCATCAGGGTGGAGCAAGAGACTATATCTAATCAAATGGAAGTTTAACAGTAGACAATGCAAAGTCTTACGTAAGTGAGTTGCAGATTTTATTTATTTATTTATTTATTAATTTATTTTTGGCTGGAGCCGGATTATGAACCCGCCACCTCTGGTATATGTGGCCAGCGCCCTACTCCTTGAGCCACAGGCGCCACCCGAGTTACAGATTTTAAAATGTGGAGTAGTTGCATGTAATAGCAGCCTACTGGGAAAAGGCACAGCTCTCTCAAATGATGCTGTGCTTGTTACTTGGCAGTAAGCTGACGTCCATACACCTGTGGGTAGTATTTATTGGAACTAAAGTATCCTTAGTGAGTCAGGTGATAGAAAGGCCCATTGTCTTCTATGTTGTCACAGGATAGCCTACATATTATGTTCAGTTATGGGACCACACCTTGAAAGTGTCCATATATTGGAGTAGGGGGCTGGGGTGCCTGGAAAATTTGAAGCTTACAATGAGGATTTCCTGAAGGTAATGAAGCTGTTTAGACAGAAGACAAGATTGGACAGGACAGAGTGGAGAGGAGGGTCACTGTCTACCAATGTTATCTTAAACATCATGTGAAAGAGGAATTAGACTTGATTTTTATGAGTGTCTAAAGTGCAGAAGGGGGCTGAACAATGGCAGGTTCAAGGATTTTTTGGCATTATTATTTATTTAATTGAGCTACAGGCGCCACCGGAGGCATAATAATTATTTAATTATTAAAAAGATTTAATAATTAGAGTTGTCTGAAAATGCCTTGGAAAAAGCAGTGAGTTTCCTGACTGAGAATAACTTGATATTAACTATGGACACATCTTCACATTTTGTTGGTTTGGAATAGATGAGTGATGTAGAGTTCTTTTACATCTTTATTTGTAGTTCTCATATTTTAACTTGTATTAATCCAGTGAGGGTAATTTTCCTAGCCACTCTTTATGAAGAGTAAAGGTTCTTTTTTTTCTTTTGTTGGTACCCTATATATGTGGGTCATAACCCACGTATCTTTGAAAAGACAAGTTCCATAAGACCAAATTGATGTGGAGGATCTCAGAACATTTAGGAGACTATCACTTAGTATCTACTAACTACTGGTATACTAAAACATCCTGGCATTTTCCACACACTTACATATTCTAGTATATCATGGTGACTTTTACTAAATGCTGCTTGTAAAAATGCTTACTTGAGATTAACTGTGCTAAGAATTCTGAGCTTTCTTTTTTTGTAAATAATCCACTTTTGTTGATAATCATGTAGGTTAAAAAATTATTCATAATTATTTCCTACACTCTCCAAGAGTAATACTAAACTTGTTGGAACATACTGATATATTGATCAATTGTGAGATATCTTATGACTTCAAATTAGATAATTTAAGTACTGAAGGATCCAGAATGATTGTTCTTTTTCAGAGAGCCCCAAATGGATGTTTATCATTTATTTGCTTCTTTTTTTTTTTTTTTTTGAGACAGAGCCTCAAGCTGTCACCCTGGGTAGAGTGCTGTGGCATCACAGCTCACAGCAACCTCCAATTCCTGGGCTCAAGAGAGTCTCCTGCTTCCGCCTCCCATGTAGCTGGGACTGCAGGCGCCCACCACAATGCCTGGCCATTTTTTGGTTGCAGCCGTCATTGTTGTTTGGCGGGCCCGGGCTTCGACCCGCCAGCTCAGGTGTACGTGGCTGGCGCCTTAGCCCGTTGAGCCACAAGTGCCGAGCCATTTATTTGCTTCTTATATAAAGAGAAATGTAGTGGAATGTGGACAGTCTAAGTATGAACAGCCATCAGAGAATGTGGAGGCGAAAAAAGCCCTGTGATGTTATAAATTATAATTCCTATTCAGAAAGGAATTGAATGCTGCATCAGGGAAGATCAGTTCTGGTGATCATCTTGTAGTATGATTCTTTGAGAATGAAATTAAAGGATCATTAGCAAGTAAATGATCCAGATGATACCAGTAGACTCAGCCCAGGTGTGATATTAATTAGTGCATTTTGGTGTGAAATACTTGGAAATAGACACAGCAAGTTTTGGTTGTAGACTATTTCTGGCAGTTGGTAATATGGGCTTGTACATACATAAAAACTAGACCCTTAGATTTTTGGTACCTGCTTATTTCCAGTTTGTTAGAACTGTCATGCTATCTTTATAGATTTCCAAAGGTACTTTTATTTTTTTGAGACAGAGTCTCATTATGTCACCCTCGGTAGAGTGCTGTGGTGTCACAGCTCACAGCAACCTCCAACTCTTGGGCTTAAGTGATTATCTTGCCTCAGCCTCCCAAGTAGCTGGAACTGCAGGTGCCCGCCACAACGCCCAGCTATTTTTTTGTTGCAGTTGTCGTTGTTTAACTGGCCAGGGCCGGGTTTGAACCCCCCAGCCTCAATGTATGTGGCCTATGCCATAACCACTGTGCTATAGGCGCCTAGCCCCAAAGGTACTTTTAAAGTTAGTTCCACAGTTCTTCCTGATCCTGTATCCTAAACGCCATGATCAAGCTTCCAGGTGTCCTAGCTTGGCAGTGCACCTCTAGGAAGGCAGGGCTGCCATTTACTGCCTCCCAGTAATCTCCTCCCTCTTTCTTTTTGTGTGCTCCATTTTCCTGAGAGGATAATGATCTCTCTGCAGAAAACTTAATTCTTACCCTAGGTACTGTGATTCTTTGAAATTAGTGATTGAATCATGATCACTGCTCAGGAGCTTTCTGCCCCATAGACCAAAGTTTTTTTTTTTTTTTTTGAGACAGAGCCTCAAGCTGTCACCCTGGATAGAGTGCTGTGGCATCACAGCTCATAGCAACCTCCAATTCCTGGGCTCAAGCGAGTCTCCTGCCTCCGCCTCCCAAGTAGCTGGGACTGCAGGCGCCCGCCACAACGCCTGGCCATTTTTTGGTTGCAGCCGTCATTGTTGTTTGGCGTGTCTGGGCTGGATTCAAACCCACCAGCTCAGGTGTACGTGGCTGGCGCCTTAGCCCGCTGAGCCACAGGCACCGAGCCAGACAAAAATTTTTGATCACATTTCTTTGTTGTCAATTTATAAAATATTTATTAAATACCATCAGTTTACCAACATTTTTGGTTTTTGGGTGTGTATAGGGAAAGTCATATTTGGTTTCCCAGTGTCAAGTTTATGTATGAACAGTAAATGTGATGCGAGATTGCTCTGACTTGAATGGAGCCTTAGATCCCAGGTCTTACTCATTTCACTTGTGTCACCTTCGGCAGCTTCACTTAGCTGTTGAAAGTGTGGTCTCAGTAAGTAGTGTAGTGTGGAAAAAACATACCATGTAAGTCTTCAATACTACTTTATTTTCACAGGTTAGATGAATCTTATTAATTTATTATAGAAATAAGAATTCCCACTGTCTTTATGGGTTACAGTAGTTTGGGTTGGAGGAAAAAACCATCTGTTGGTCTGGATACTACTTAAGAATGAATGCCTAAGATTTTGAAACAGCAGAAATTAACAATAATTGTCTGTATTCTTGATATTCTTCTGCTATTATCAGTCTTAGATGACTCCAGAGTTGTTCTTTATTTTCTTTTCCTTTTGGTCAAATAATAGAAAAGTGTTGCTTGCCCCTGTACTCTGCTTTTAACAGCTGCTTGCCTTTACTTAGTATTTATTTCAAGAGATGATGCCTTCCTAGATCATTACCATTGGGGAAGGTTAATCCTTCATTTTTCCCAGAAATACCTGAATAAGGGAAATTTCAAAAAAGAAGAAAAGCCACAAATCTGTTTGATACCTGATAGGGTAACGTTTTTTATTTATTGTATTGTTTGAGGACAGTTGGTTTTTTTTTTTTTTTCATTTTCTTTTTTAATCGAAATGAAAATTATGCAGAAGATTGTCCTACTCTGGATGTAATAGAAAGGGTTCATTTTAGCATATGTAAAATAGAAGATGAAGCAGAAAAAACATTTTTATCGAGTATTAGATTTGGAAAGAAAGAATAGAGTTCATCTAGTCCAGCCTCCTACTGGTGAATAAACACTTTTTGTGTTTATAGAAAAAACTATTTGAAGTTGGAAACAGGCGTTTGGGTTTGAAAATACTTTGTTGCCTAATTATTTTTGCTTTATCTATTGAAGATTTTTTTTTGGCGGGTTGTGTTATGTTTTTATTTATGTATCATTTAGAGCCATGGTAGTTTTTTATGCCTTTGAATGGATCATAGGAAGGGGATAATTTTAGGTTGTACTAGAAGCATTTCAGATGAACAGGTGATTAAAGTTTTAAAATCACTATTTGACTATTATACTGAGTAGTTTTGAAGTAGATTACTTTGTATCTCCTTGCCAAAAATACCACCCTGTAGGTTTCTTTTGGGCTGGAGCTTATCTTAACTTTTCTCTGATAACTTTCTGCCACAAATATATGAACCATATGAATATGTTTGGATGTCTTGTTCAGATGCTTTTAGGATTATGTATAAGTATATACTTTTTTCTTGTGAATTTTTGTTCTTAGCTATTAAAAATTAAGGAGGTAATACTTACCCTAGTTTTGTAGTATAAAGAACCAAAAGAATAATCTTTGCTGTCTTGAAAAAATAACATTTTTTCAAGGATGTTCACTAAATATTTTTAAATCATTATTCTACCCAGGGAGCTGGGTTTGAAACTAGACTCTTGGTTCAGTTTGCAGATGAAAATAAGAGCTGTATGGTTGATTAGAGTTCAGCTGTGTTAAACATCACTGTCCCATTTTACCTTCAGAACTGGTACCATACCATATCTTTATAAGTTCACCAGCAGCTTTTCTGTATAAGTGTCTGTCAAATTGAGATACTCTGATTTTTGCAGGTATAACACAGATACAAACTTTGTAGAATGTTATGTTTCCAGAATATGTGTTGTTAGCTCAGCCAGTTTTTTGTGGGCATAGGCATGATTACCATGTTGTAATCTGAGAGCTGTCATCAGCAATGAAAAAAAGAAAACATGAGATACAATGAAGGAAAAGTAGCTGCATAACTGGCTGGGTATATTTAATACATTAAAAAATATGATGCCATAGATAAGTCTTATTCCGTCAGTCCTGTTTCAGAGATCTGAAAATTGTCAATACTTTGTCCATTGATGCGAATATCCAGGTCAGTCCTGTTTGGGTTCTTAGAGACCAGAGGAGTTGGAAGTTCAGGGACAGTCTTGTCAAAATTTTCCATCTTGATTTGATATTCACCTTTGGAACCTCGGGTCAACAGAGATGCAAAACAGTGATGTAACATAATCTCGGAGGGTAGATAGGATGTCCTCCTTTGGCATATTTCTCCAGTGCCCTCTTGCATTGCTGAAAGGAATACAACTAATTCAAAGTGGGAAGGGTTTTCATGCTGGAGCAGAGTAGCCAGAGGACTTGATGGTGTAATGGAGTGGTAGTAGGTTAGTGGAAAGATAAAGAATGGACATTCCTCAGAACTGATGCCATCAAGGTGGAAGTCCACACTGGTCTGGTAGAGTTTGCCATTTTCTCTTTCCTGATAGAGTACAGCTGAGATGCGGACACTGGTTAGAGGGCTAGGTCGGGTGTTGGCCACTTGGAAGATAAGGTTAGGTTTGCCATCTATGTGCGCTACTACTGCTAAATCAGTAAAACGAATTGAGAAAGCTCGATTTTTTGGCCGGGCGATCTTCGCCACAAAGGCACCTAAATTAGAAACCATTGAATTTTTTTTTTAGAATGAAGTCTTTAAGTATCAATACCTTTTTTGAATGAGAAAGGTATGTCAAATAATTATATACATTTCTTGGTGCCATACCTTCCCATGAATCAGGAATTGAATTCATTGTTAATTTAAGTAGTCTCATTTACCTGAAGAGTTTTTCAAAGTATACATAAGTTTCTATTTCAAAACCATGATTTCAAAATTGATTTTGTTACATAGTAATATAAAACTTTATCCTCTAGTTTCTTACAAAGTCAAAGAATTTGCCATTTCCTATATTCCTGCCCCCGCTTAAAATATAGAAAATAAATGCAGTTTGTTTATAAACAGATTACTTCGTAGAGACTAATTCAAAGTAGAATGATTTGTGCTGGGGAGGGGACTAGTAGAATGAGTGATGCATTGAGGATTTTTTTTTTTTTTTTTAACTTTGAAACTTATGCAGGCCTTTTTTGAGGGAAGACTCTGGCTATAAGGTCATTTGATTGAACCCATTCAAGTATGTTCTCTTTAGGGCAGCGCCAGTGGCTCAAAGGAGTAGGGTGCTAGCCCCATATACTGGAGGTGGTGGGTTCAAACCTGGCCCTGGCCAAAAACTGCAAAAAAACCCCCCAAAACAAAAAAAAAACAAAAGGTATGTTCTCTTTTTACCCCAAGCTATAGATGAGACAGAGTCTCACTCCGTTGCCGTAAATAGAGTGTCATGGCATCATGGCTCACAGCAACCTCTAACTATTGGGCTCAAATGATCCCCTTGCCTCAGTCTCTCAAGTAGCGGGGACTATAGGCACCTGACATGAAGCTTGAGTATTTTTTTGTTGGAGTTGTCATTGTTGTTTAGCTGGCCCAAGCCAGGTTTGAACCCACCAGCATCGATGCATGTGGCTGGCGCCATAACCACTGTGCTATGGGTGCTGAGCCTAGATTATGATTTCTTAACCAGTTTTGTGTGCCTCATATCCTTTTTGTAGGCTGGTGAGGCCTATGAATGGAGTATTTATCAGAATTATGTTTTAAGTGTTTAAAAATAAAATACATTTAAAAGGAACCAAATATATTGAAATTCATTGAATATTAAAAAAATTACAGTACTGTGTATGCTTTACTAATGTATTAAATAACAATCTAGTGGTGGGTTTAATGCTGTGATTTTGAAATATTGTAGTTTGATATGAAAATATCTGTGATTTCCATTTGTATCAAAGTTACTGGTACTGTTGACACTAATGATTTTTGTTGTCTATATTGATAATAGAAAGAAATGTCAAGTTTCATTTAGGGGTTAGTGCAAAAACATAGAAGTTTTTCCTATCTAAGTTTACAGATTCTACTCTAAATTTTATAAATAGAGGCAGTGTATAGAGCTGGTTGGTAGCACACTGGGATTTCATTACAGATTACCCTTCTTAGTCCCAGTGCTTACTTCATCATGTTTTTATTGGATAGTAAATTAAGACTATGTTTCCTTTCCTTTCTTTTTAAATTGAGATAAGAGTCTCACTCTGTTGCCCTGGCTAGCTAGAGTCATAGCTAACTGCAGTCTCAAACTCCTAGGCTCAAGTGATGCTCCTGTCTCAGCCTCCCGAGTAGCTGGGACTGCAGATGCATGCCATGATGCCATTCTAATTTTTCTATTTTTAGTAAAGACAGGGTTTCATTCTTGCTCAGGCTGGTCTCAAACTCCCTGTGTTCAAGGCATCCTCTCACCTTGGTCTCCCAGAGTGCTAGGATTACAGGAGTGAATTGTTTCTTTTTAAATTGTATATGCAAGGCTAAAAGGACACTGGCCCTGCTTTATTAGAAGAAAGACTCTTATGTGTTACCAGGTTTATAAGCAGATTTTCACAGTCTAACTTTGTCGCCCTTGGTAGAGTGCTGTGGCATCATAGCTCACAGCAACCTCAAATTCTTGGGCTCAAGTGATTCTCTTGCCTCAGCCTCCTGAGTAGCTGGGACTACAGACCCCCGCCACAGCGCTTGGCTATTTTTAGAGACAAGGTCTCGCTCTGGCTCACGCTGGTCTCAAACCCGTGAGCTCAGGTCATCCACCCGCCTCGGCCTGCCAGGATGCTGGGATTATAGGCATGAGCCACTGCTCCTGGCCTAAATTTTCACAATCTTTAAGAACGTTTTCTCAGTGTATTTTACTAAGAATGTGCATATGTAACTTGTTCTCTAAAATATAATGCTGACTGTGGTGCTTTGGGCTTACTGATGTTGAGTAAATGTTGAAAGAATGAACTCTGGGGAACATTCTATCTAGCCCAGTTAAGAAGGAAGGGGAAAAAGTGTAAATTATTCTTTTAGCTAAAATGATCGTCAGAATATGTGTTGAACGTATTTATTTACTTATTTAACAAAATGATTAGCTTCCATGAAAAACTCCTTTTAAACCTTTGCTAATTTTTTTGTAGGATGTTTCTGCAATTTAGTGTCACAATGATCCTTTTTTCATAAGTGGGTAAAATTTAAGTGTTAGATTCTTTATACATTTTTCCTATTGTCTAACCCTAGACTCTTTCTATTTTTGGCTGTACTAGCTTCTGATACAAATACATATTTTTTTCTTTGTTTTAAAACAATTATTTCAAAATATTATGGGGGTACAAAGGTTTTTGGTTATATATGTCACTTATGCTTGTGTCAGGATTATAAGTGTGTCCATCACCCAGAGAGTGTTCATTGTACCTGTTAGACAAATTATTCTATAACAGAATTACTTACAGTATCCTTTTCAAAACACAGTTTTTTAAGAACAAAGACAATTTACCTGTGATAAAAGCCTCTAGCATGAGGCCTAGGAGCATTTGTATGGCAAGTAAGGCGATTGCACTTGGACAGTCACCACTGGGGAACATGGTACCATAACCAATTGTGAGTTGTGTCTCCAGGGAGAATGAGAATGCAGCTGTGAAACTGGTGATGTACTTGACACAGATAGTGTGGTTTTCAGGTGGGGCATCATGATCTAGTTCCAGATCACCATTCATCTCTGCTAGAACATACCAGAGCACTGCAAAGACCAGCCAGTGGACAACAAAAGAAGCAGAAAAGACCAACATCATCCAGCGCCAGCGCATGTCCATTAGGATTCCCCAAGCATCTCGAAGATAAGCAAGACCTCTTTGAGCTCCATCCATTTGAAGTGTGCTGTGGCCATCCTTTGTGACCATCCTTCTGTATCTTTGACTTAGGAGAGGAGCTATAACTTTGCAATTACTGCTGTCCATCTCAGGCTGTAGTTTTCTGAAATTGAGAGTAAATTAATAAGCTCTTTACTCTTTCACAGTTAATATTCATGAATTCTGAGACCTCATGAACTTTCTCCTTTTTTGGAAATGCTTCTCTGACTACATTCAGGTAGACTTTCCCAGTTCTCTTTCCGCTCTCTTAAGAGGGCATTTATTGACTATGTTATTCATTTACTAATCAAGTATTACCTTAGGATATCTTCTTCTATAGTTTTCTTTAGTAACTGTTAAAATATTCTTTGTGATATTTTAACCCTTTCCAAGTATATTTTAGAATTCCTATAGGTGTGGGTTAGGAGTTGTGCCTGTTTGACATACCTGTATACTTCCACAAGTACAGACAGCAAGTATTTATTGATGCGACCAAATACATATTATGTGTAAACAATAGCTTTTCATAATTAGGAAGAACTTTAAATAAATGTTTTTCTGTGTGAATAAATATAAATCATTTGAAATTTATTATTAAATTATAAATCTTTTGAAGTCAGACAAGACATTTGTGGTAAGCTTTTGAGATCCACAGTTGTAATATATGCTTTATAATTAACCTGTTCAGAGTTTTTTGAGTGGGCTTTATTTATTTTTTTACTTTGTGACCATATTCATAGATTCTTTGTGCCCTGGCTCTTTGGATATTCAGATTTTGGAGTAGAGAAAAGTAGAGAAAGAATTGTTTTCTTGGCAAAACAGGAAATTCCAAGTTGGCATTTCTAGATAAGATCATCTTTGAAAGTAAGTTAATAAGAAAAAGCTTTAGGAGTTTAATGAAGTACAATAATTATTAAGAGATCAAATGGAAATGTTTGTTTATTTTTAATTTTTTAAATTTTTTTGAGACAGAGTCTCACTCTGTCACCCAGGCTAGAGTGCCATGGTATCATAGCTCTCAGCAACCTCAAGCAGTCTTTGCCTCAGCCTTTCAAGATGCTAGGGTTATAAGCAAACCCCACAACGCCTGGCTAATTTTTCTACTTTTAGTAGAAACGGGGTCTCGTTGTTCAAGGTGGTCTCAAACTCCTAAGCTCCAGCAGTTTACCTACCTTTGCCTCCCAGAGTGCTAGGGTGACAGGTGTGAGCCACCATGCTTGGCCCAAGCGTCAGTTTTTAAAAGATAATTAATAAAATTAGATTTCTGCAGTAAGTCATTTTTATTAGTGATTATGCTTTTCCCTGTGTGGTGAGTAGAAGTCTGATGTGTGCTTTCCTGTGATTATCCTTGCATGTGACAAAGGTGCCTAAGGTGTCTTAGGACTTTCATGGCTTCCAGAAACAGAATAGGAAATGTGGCTTTTCTTCCCTGAGTGCTCAGTTCTTTGCCACAGTCCAGCACTATGAGCTTACTTTAGTATACGTGCTGCTAAAGCAAGCAACCAACACTGTGGGTTTGTATTTCGTTTTTCTGTTTGCTTCCTTCAGAAGTAAATGCCCTTGAGAGTACTGCTCCCCTCCTTCCTGCCTTCTGTGTGCTGCTTAAGAAGGGCACTGGAGACATGTGGAGCTAGGTGATTGCTTAGGTTTGCTAATTTCTATGTCTAGGGACTGTGGGGCTTGGGAGAACCTTTCTGTGTTGTTGGAATTGGACATTGACCAGCTGGATATATACAACTTTCCCCATTTGTTTTGAGGCTAATTTAACATTTATTGGTGATATTAGAGACATTCTCTTATATTTTCTTCAGGTTTGAGCTACTGATTGAATGCTGAGACGATTGCTTATTTAGATTAGATGACCATTTCAATTTCATAGTATAGACAAAAATCTTAGTGCACTAATGTTTTGTAATTTATTACCCTAACAAGTTGTCATAATCATGTTATTTAGTGTTATTTTTTTTCCTTGGCATAGCTATTTAATAATGCTTATTTTGTTAGATTCTTCAAATGTTTTAGGAGACCTGCCTATGCCCTTTTGGAAATAATAACAGAAGTCTTCATAGATACTGTGCTAGGTGTTTTCATACTGTATTATTTCTAATTCTTTGGTATCTCACCAAGATAGACATTATTGTCTATTTCAGATGTGATTGCTTGGTGATCAGACATAAAGAAATTTGTATAAGGCAACTGGGGGCTTTTGGTTATTTGAATTATTGTTGTGGTCTAGTTAACTTCAAAACTAGTTGTGGCTTGGTTCCTAGCTCAGTGGCTAGGGCGCCAGCCAGCTACACCAGAGTTGGCAGGTTTGAACCCAGCCTGGACCTCCCAAACAACAATGACAACTACAACCAAAAAATAGCCAGGCCTTGTGCTGGGCACCTGTAGTCCCAGCTACTTGGGAGGCTGAGGCAAGAGAATCGCTTAAGTCCATGAGTTTGAGGTTGCTGTGAGCTGTGATGCTAGGTACTCTACTAAGGGTGATATAGTGAGACTCCTGTCTCAAAAAAAAAAACTTCAAAACCAGTTTTGTTTTGTTTTTAAGTGAAAGAAGCTATTCAGAATTTAGTGAAGTAAAAATTCTAAGATGATTGGTATTACATTCTCAAGATAGGCTTTGACAGCCAGATTTTTATCACCTTTCTTTCCCCTGGAACTTAACCCTAATGCCCTAAATTGTCTCAAATATCTGTCCTAAACTGTTAACTTTATATGATTTTTTATGACATTGGTGATTACTGATATTAACAATGCATATTATTTAGTATATGCCAGGAATAATGTCTAAAAACTTTACTTGTATTGACTTGTATGAAGCCAACAGACAATGCCTGGCACAGGGTTAAGCTCTTGGTAAGTATTAGTTGCTTCATTGTAATGTTTCTTAACTTTCACAGTAGAAAGTACCATTATGATTAACATTTTACAGGTAATGAAACTGAGGTACAGTGAGGTAGTATGTGATGGGTCTGAATCCCATGCTGTGTAAGTCCAGAGTCAGTGCTAAATTGACTCAAAAACAGACCTTTGACCTGGTTGGCCTTTGTGAATAACATTGCTTCATTCGACTAGTTTTGTTGAGGAGCCATCTCAGAATATTTGTTCTTCAAGAATGCTTTTTAGGTTCCGACTGATGATTTGTAGGTTATACATAGACTTTCACTTGAAGATTTTTAAGATTGAAGTCAGAATTAATATATAGTCTAGTTGTATATGTATTTTTGGAAGTGAAATAATGGACCGTGACACAGTCTGTCTCGAAACTTTCATAGTGACCTATATAGTCTGTATACCATTAAAATTAAAACAATGCAAAGAGATTTCTTACATAGCATTGCCAAATTTATCTTTTGCCAAATGAAAATTTTAAAAATACAATATTGTTGAGCATAATTTTAAAAAAGATTTTGGGCTCGGTGCCTGTGGCTCAACGGGCTAAGGCGCCAGCCACGTACACCTAAGCTGGCGTGTTCGAATCCAGCCCGGGCCCGCCAAACAACAATGACGGCTGCAACCAAAAAATGGCCGGGCGCTGTGGCGGGCGCCTATAGTCCCAGCTACTTGGGAGGCGGAGGC
The DNA here is from genome assembly GCA_963574655.1 of Perodicticus potto. NCBI lineage: Eukaryota > Metazoa > Chordata > Mammalia > Primates > Lorisidae > Perodicticus > Perodicticus potto. Next base: position 11,000 of record CAUYRH010171263.1, on the reverse strand, counting down.
AGGAGACTCGCTTGAGCCCAGGAACTGGAGGTTGCTGTGAGCTGTGATGCCACTGCACTCTATCCAGGGTGACAGCTTGAGGCTCTGTCTCAAAAAAAAAAAAACAAAAAAAAAAAGATTTTGACACTTGAGGAAGAATATAATAATGAAAGGATTATTATAAAAAGATGCTTTCAAAAAGGTATGTCATCAATTTTGTTGTTCTTCATTGTTGCTTCCTAACTAGGTGAAAATGCCCTTCGTGTTCTGGACACGGAAGCTTGTCTTACTTGTGGAATCACTGTCTTGGTGAGCACACAGAGTGCTTAGTGTTTCATAAAAGCTTGAGGAAAAGAAAGCTCCCTGATTCTTGATTTTCAACATACTTCATTTAAGAAAGTTCTAAAAATATATTTCTTAGTGAGACAGTCTTTCTATATAGACTATGGCTAATGTTAATTATTATTATTATTATTATTTTTTTTTTTTTTTTGAGACAGAACCTCAAGCTGTCACCCTGGATAGAGTGCAGTGGCATCACAGCTCACAGCAACCTCCAATTCCTGGGCTCAAGTGAGTCTCCTGTCGTTGCCTCCCAAGTAGCTGGGACTACAGGCGCCCGCCACAACGCCCGGCCATTTTTGGGTTGCAGCCACCATTGTTGTCTGGCGGGCCGGGCTGAATTCGAACCCTCCGGCTCAGGTGTACGGGGCTGGCGCCTTAGCCCGTTGAGCCACAGGTGCTGAGCCATGTTAATTATTCTTAATTGGGCTTTTTCAGGACTTCACTTGTTACCTACAACTTTTGTAGCACTTTTACTCTTGGTTTTTTATAGCTTCATTTTTTTCTTTTGCAGCTAAACATATGGAAAAACCTGTGAACAGGAAAGTCAGAAGGCTAATATCATTATAACAGTGAAGCAGTTTTGTTTTGTTTTAAACCTAAGACTTTGCTGATAGAGGAAGGCCCTAGAAAAAATGGATCTGGTTTGGTCTGTGTTGGCAAGTGGAGTAATTTAGGGAAGTAAGATTTTGATCCCCCCTGAACACCCCCTGTTCTTTGGGCTCATTCGGGTAGTCAGTGTGGTTTAGCATAGAGTGCAGGGTGGGGGGATATGGCCATCAGGCTCTGGCTCTGTTGATTATGAAGCTGTGTCATTCTGGGCAAGACACCCGGTTCCATTGACAAAGAAAGGAGAAAAAGAGGAAATTAAATAATGATTCCTTAGAGTTCAACAAATTTATAAATTTATTTCCAATTCTTGCAACTGATACAGATTTCCTGTATAATTTGTCTTTTTTTTTTCCTATGGTTTTATGTCTGCATTTTTTTTATAGATTATATTAGTGTTGCTTGAAATGTATAGGATTTTCTTTATTATTATCTTTTTATGTAATTGTCATGTCCCCACAGGCACATGAGTGCTTTTTGTCTTGGTTTGTATTTATATGATTCTTGTCAGCTGATCCCAATCGAAGGTAGAATGGAAGACTGGGAAGGTTTGCTTGTATCTGTGTGTGGGCTGTAAAATATTTGGTGGAAAAATACTGTTTATAAAAATGATAGGCAGCTTAATTGGTTTTCAAAATAATGGATTCATTCGAATCGTTAGGTTGAGGCACTTAATACAATTATGTTTTTTCTGTTGTCTTGATATAAGGTAGTAGCATAGTTCAATCTAAACAGTTAAGATATAGGCTGTAACTACAAATGTTAAATTAAGACATTATTACTATGTATTGCCTATGTATGGTGTAAACACTTCAAGACTGTGTTGAAGGTCTTACAATCATCTCTCCTGCCCTCCATAATTAGGGCAAACAGTATGAGTTCTAACCCTATTATGTAACCTCAGAGATTCTTCTGTATTTTAGTTCCATATTTGCAGAAACACCTACTAATTTCATTAGTAACTCATGCTTAAAAAGAAATTTAAGATTAAGATACTCCTCTTTTATCATGGATTAAAAAAGTAAAAAAATGATTTACTCTTTGGCATTTGTTTTTATATGCTCATTTTGGGTTTTTATAATCTCTTCCAAAAAAAAATTTTTTTTAGAGCCACTAAATTTTTTCTAGGGCCTTCCTCCCTATCTATATATTATAATGAATTAATATGCATTTAGTAAATTAAGAAAATTTCCAGGAATGCTTTCAGTAGGGCTATTATTCCATTTTTAAAATTTAAGGAAAAAGAATAAAGAAGCTTAATGTGTGACCCTGTAGATACTATCTTAGTTTAAAAAATCTGTTGGAAGTAATTTAGCTCTGTCACTATTTGCCATTCAGTTTCTTTCCCTGTTCCCCTTAAGGAAAGAAATAAGAATGAATATTATTTCATGTACTCACCAGTTCTTTTGCTGGGTCAGCCTATCTGCCAAGGTAGGTCTTAAAGGAAGTTTGCAGAGTCTTTTTGATCAGATAATTTTAATCTACAAGTCTAGTTTATAGGTTCTCTTCTTGGACTGGCTTTAAGGCTTACATTCCTCTGTTTATAATGTCGTGGGGGCTGGTTTCAGCTGAAGTTGATGTGATTGGTCACTTAGTCTGCAGGGGGGCCAATTAGCTCTGATCATGTGGAAAAGAATGCTGGTTTGTTAGGAGGTCTTTCTTTACCCAACACAAACCTTAGCAGCTCTGGAGAAAGCCTCCAGAACTGACTTGAAGAAGGGGTGCATTTTTTCCCTCTAATCAGGACCGGTCTTTAGTAAGTTTGCATAATCTTACTTAAGAGTTTATTTGAAAGTTCAAAGGGATAAAATTCCCTGCAAGATTTCCTTTCAGCCGTTTTTCCTTATATAGCATGTTGAAGTGTGAGGTATTTCCTTTACTAATCTTTTTTCCACCATTTCTCGGGGGAAGATTTATTTGGATGAGGACTTTTAGGCATAAATTAATGAATTGTTTTCCTAGTTTTCTTTTCATATCTCATCAGAGTGACTATCATTAATTCCAAAACTAATAATATAAATATAGGTAATTTAGTTACCTGAAATATTTTTTTGCAAGGAAATAGACTTTTAAAAAAGACTGCATAAATAATAGGAGTAAAAGTAATTGTTCATTACCTTGCAATTTATTTTTAAAAAGCACTCCTGAAGGAAAAAACTGAAGGATTTTCTTAAGGTTTGCTTTAGTGATGTTTAGAGGATGTTTCCCTAATAAATAAATGAAATACAGTCAAACATAGTGTTCAGGGTGCACAAAATTTAACTCAACACTGAAATAGTGTTTAGTTGGAAAATGTCTGTGATCCAGGTTGTAGCAACCTCGAAATGAGCTATGGTATAGATTTGTGTAATGGCTTCAGTGAACAGTACTTTTCTCCTCCTTTGTTAGTTGCTGATTTTAAAACTTTGACCAAATGTCACATGTAAGAGGATCTGAGAAACAAGGACTGTGATTGTTCAAAGTAAAACCATGGAAGGCCTGCTGGGAGAATTATTAATGTAGACCAATATAATGCTACTTAGAAAGTGAAATCCGCCTTTGTTGGAATCCTCTCCCTTACCCTGCATTTAAAAAAAAAATATTAATTCCTTCTTTGTTTTATTAATACCAAACATTTCAATACAAGTTCAGACATAGCATTGGAAACTTTGACCTTCAGAACTAGGGAAGGTAAAAGAGTGTAAAGTATAAAGAAGGGACTTGCAGTGTGTTATTCACTACTTGCATGTACTTTATACTGCTAGGCATCAATTCCCAGCTAGCTGTTAGGGTTGGGGGGACCAAAACAATAAAAAAGCTACAGCCAGTATAGTATAACATTGCTTCCAGAAAGCATATCTGTCATGTGTATTGAGTAGACATAGTAGGTAAGATAGTAAAGGATTTTACTAAATTTAGAACCTCTTCTCATAATATACTTCATTTCAGAATATATTGAGGAAAAAATCATTTGGCAGGATGATTCTCAAAGAACTATGTTAAATGAAGAAGTTTTCTGATTTTTGGATTTCTACAATTTTAAAGTTGCTTATGTTTTATAAATAGTGATTCCTAATTGCTAACTATGAGTATTATAGACCAGCTCTGGAGTGCCTACTGTGGAGATTAGCATTTTCATTTTAGTGGCGTGAATTTTTAAATTCATTTCTGGTTGAGGTTAACCAATGTAGGGGAGAGAGAAGACTTTTCTTTGCTGAAAGGTTCAGTGATTGAGTCTGTAAAATAAACTGATAGATTAACAGGAGAAAAATAATTCTTTTTTTTTTAATTTTTATTAAATCATAATTAGTGCAAGAGAAAAGCAATTCTAATTATGTGCATACACATAGGAGACTTAGAAGATATGAGGCTAGATGATTAACATTCTTAGAATTGGAATTGGGGCTTCTAGAGGAGGGTGTCGACAAGCTCTGGATGAGAGTAGGAAATGTATGAGGAAAGGTTGTCTCTTTATGTAATTGAAGTCTCTCAGGTAATGAAAGTTAACTCCAAGAGGAACTGACTGGGAATATGGGTGCCAGCCTGTGACAAAAAGACTATTTGAGTGAGGTCCCAATCTTAGTCTTCTCTCTTGTGAGGTTGGTCCTCAGGTAAGGCCCCTTCCTGTATTTGCTGTTCCTAAGCACTTTCAGTTTGAAGTAGTAGTCAGCATACCAAAAGCAGCATATATTGGGGGTGGTATCTTCTGGACTTCTTCACTAGGATGACATTGATGATGGCATATATATGCCCACTTCATCCTAAAACACACTGACTCATCTAAGCAGAAATTGTGATTTAGATTTGATTTTTCTTTCTTCTTCTTCTTTTTTTTTTTTTGTAGAGACAGGGTCTCACTTTATCGCCCTCGGTAGAGTGCCGTGGTGTCACACAGCTCACAGCAACCTCCAACTCCTGGGCTTAGGCAGTTCTCTTGCCTGAGCCTCCAGAGTAGCTGGGACTACAGGTGCCCATCACAATGCCCGGCTATTTTTCTGTTTTGCAGTTCAGCCAAGGCTGGGTTTGAACCTGCCACCTTCAGTATGTGGGGCTGGTGCCCTATGAGGAACTTTTTCAAAGAAATTCTGATAGGGTGGCGCCTGTGGCTCAAGGAGTAGGGTGCCGGCCCCATATTCCAGAGGTGGCAGGTTTAAACCAGGCTCGGCCAAAAAACTGCAAAAAAAAAAAAAAAAAAGAGAGACTCTGATATGCTGCATCCAAGAATGGCTGTTTTTACAGGACCCCATGTTAACCAGCTGAACAGTTGTTATCCTTGAGGGGTTAGGCTGGGAGAAAAGTTAAAGTTCTGTATTCTTGCCACCCTGAGTTTTGTTTATAAGTAATTGTAGAAGGAGAAATATCAACACTTGAGTGAGATTCTCTTTCACTGTTTTCTTTGGTATTAGAAAATATTCTTAATGTTGATCAGAGAACATATATTAGAAAAGAGGAATACAAAATCACTTCTTACAAAAATTTGCACGTAAACAAGCTTCAAAGTCTGTCCCATAATTCCACTTTTGCTTTTAGAGATTGGGCACTTGTGAGCTCCAAGTCTCACAGCTGTAGATTTTGTTGGCTGAGTGCCTCTTTGCTCCATCTGAAGTTTCCATAAACACCATTTTTGGCTGTGAGTCAAACATGCACACAGGTGCCCTTTTACTCCTCTTTCTCCTTAGGAAGTCCACTCAGTTAGACCAAGCAAAAACCAACACTGCATTTTGATTTTATTTTATTTTTAGAGGCATCCTATTTAGACATACTATGCTATGGCAGAAACAATCAAATATTTACTGCTACTGGGGACATTATATATGTAGTGCCTAAACCTTTTGTACATTTTACATTACTATCGATGTTAAGAATATAAAATGTACAGGTGGTATAGTTTCCTCATAAAATAGTCATATTTGTTACATTGAGTAGAAGAAAATACATCTTAGATTTTTTTTTTTTTTTTTTTTTTTAGAGACAGAGTCTCATTTTGTCGCCCTTGGTAGAGTGCCGTGGCGTCACAGCTGACAGCAACCTCCAGCTCTTGGGCTTAGGCGATTCTCTTGCCTCAGCCTCCTGAGTAGCTGGGACTACAGGCGTCTGCCACAATGCCTGGCTATTTTTTTTGTTGCAGTTTTGGTCGGGGCCGGCCACCCTCGGTATATGGGACCAGTGCCCTACTCATTGAGCCACAAGTGCTCTCCTAGATGTGTTTTCTTTACCTTTTAAAGGTCATAAATGTGTTGAAGACACTGAGGAAAGCTTTAGAGCCTTTCCCAGGAAAAAAAAAAAAAATACGTGCTGGCACAAAATGTGCTTCTAATTCAAGGATTCATGGTCCTGAGCTCATTCATTGGTTATAGGTTAGGAATAATGTGCTTCAGGCATGAATTTGTAAATCATTCCATTAGATTCACTTTTAAATCATCTTGCTTATAAATTAGTTTGTTAATATTTTACAAAAAGTCCAAATAAAGGCTCAGTGCCCATAGCTCAGTTGAGTTGGGTGTCAGCCACATAACACCGAAGCTGGTGGGTTCGAGCCTGGCCTGGGCCTGCTAAACAACAGTGACAACTGCAACAAAAAAATAGTTGAGCATTGTGGCAGGTGCCTATAGTCCCAGCTATTTGGGAGACTAAGGCAAGAGAATTGCTTAAGCCCAAGAATTTGAGGTTGCCATGCACTAGGATGCCAGGGCACTCTACTGAGGGTGGCATAGTGAGACTCTTGTCTCAAAAAGAAAAAAAAAGTTCAACTAAAATATAGTATTTGGTTACTCAACTTTGTCATGGTGCTGAGGTTATAGAGGGAGGAAGACTTTGATTTTGAATGCTGAGAAGGGCCACATGGGTGTCCTTTGCTCATTTTACCTTTGGTCAGTATGGAATGCTGGAATTTTTAGACATGAAAGGAACTTTACCATCTTCTAAATTGTCCATGAATGAATGTAATATTTATCATTTATTTTAAATTATATCAGTATGTATACATATACGAGGCTGGATAGTTAAGTTTGTGAATTCATCCTAGAAAAAGTGCTACATACCTTATTGCTGAATGTCACTATGGTCACCTTTCTTTGTTTTTTCTTTTGAGACAGTTTTACTTTGTCACACTTGGTAGAGTGCAATGGCGTCATAGCTCACAGCAAGCTCAAACTCTTGGGCTCAAGCGATTCTGTTGCCTCAGCGTACTGAGTAGCAGGGACTACAGGTGCCCGCCATACAGATGCTCACTACAATAACGAGCTGTTTTTAGAGACAGGGTCTTCATCTTGCTCGGGTTGGTTTTGAACCTGTGAGCTCAGGGCAATCCACCGCATTGGCCTCCTAGGGTGTAGTATTCTAGGCACGAGCCACCGTGCCTGGCCCAACTGTGGTTACCTTTGAGATACTCCCCTTGAGAAGCTATGCACCACCACCAGCACCTAGTCTACCCTTCAAAGCAGTTTTGGATCTCTTTTTCTGAAATGGCCATCACAGCTATTATACAAGGTGTGACAATTAAGTTCAAGAGCTTATCCTAGAAAAAGTGCTACATACCTCATTGCTAAATATCACTGTGGTCACCAGTGAGTACTTTGGAGTACTTCCAAAGTTAGTGTAGTGAAGCAGTGAAGTATGTAGCACTTTTCCTAGGATGGGTTTGTGAACTTAATTGTCTAACCTCAGTATTCAAGTTATGTTTGACTTCTGCAATTACAAAAGGTACACAAATGTGACTTCTATTCATCCTTTGTTAACAGTATATATATCATTACAATTTTAATAGTTTTTTCCTTTCTTAAAATGCATATACCTTTTTTTGCATCGTGTGTGTGTTTTTTTTTTTTTTTTTAGTAGGCCTGGGCCCAGTTTGAACTCGCCAGCCCCAGAGCATGTGGCCCGTGCCCTAACCACTGAGCTACAGACCCCCAGCCTATATGTGTGTGTGTATATATATATATATTATATATATGTGTGGATGTAAAAAACAAAGTTTTTTTTTGAGACAGGATCTCACTCACTTGGTTAGATTGGAATGCAGTGGTATTGCAGCCTTGAATTCCAGGGCTTAAGTAATCCTCCCACCTCAGACTCCAGAGTAGCTGGGACTACGGGCACACACCATCAAACTCTGCTAATTTTTAAATTTTTTTTTTTTTTTTTTTTTTTTTAGACAGAGCCTCAAGCTGTATCCCTGGATTAAGTGCCGTGGCATCATAGCTCATAGCAACCTCCAATTCCTGGGCTCAAGCGAGTCTTTTGCCTTCGCCTCCCAAGTAGCTGGGACTACAGGTACCCGCCACAACACCCGGCCATTTTTTGATTGCAGCTGTCCTTGTTGTTTGACGGGTCCGGGCTGGATTCGAACCTGCCAGCTCAGTTGTACGTGGCTGGCACCTTAGCCTGTTGAGCCACAGGCGCTGAGCCTAATTTTTAAATTTTTTGTAGAGATGGGGCCTTCCTATGTTGTTTAGGCTGCTCACAAACTCCTGACTTCAAATGATTCTCTTGCCTCAGCCTCCCAAAATGCTAGGATTACAGGTATGAGCACTGTGCCCATCTACACAAATATGCAGCAAACTGATTAGCATATGCAAGTAGTCAACATAAGGAAATAGGCCTGTTGTACTGATACATACAGTGGTGCATGTCCAGTCTTTGAAAATTAGGTCAACTTGGCCGGGTGTGGTGGCTCATGCCTGTAATTCTAGCACTCTGGGAGGCCGAGGCAAGTGGATTGCTTGAGCTCACGGCTTTGAGGCCAGCTTGAGCAAAAGCAAGACCCCGTCTTTAAAAAATAGCTGGGCGTTGTGGTTGGTGCCTATAGTCCAGTGGTTCTTAACCTTCCTAATGCCATGACCCTTAATACAGTTTCTCATGTTGTGGTGACCCCCAACCATAAAATTATTTTTGTTGCTACTTCATAACTGTAATTTTGCTACTGTTAAGAATTGTAATGTAAATATCTAATATACAGGATGTATTTTCATTGTTACAAAGGGGTTGCAACCCACAGGTTGAGAACTGCTGCTATAATTCCAGCTACTCAGGAGGCTGAGGCAAGGGAATCAATTGCTTGAGCCCAAGAATTTGAGGCTGCTGTGAGCTATGATGCCATGGCATTCTACTGAGGGCAGCAAAGTGAGACTCTATCTCAAAAAAAAAAAAAAAATTAGGTCAACTGAAGGAGGTGGTCAATATGAGTGAGTGGTCAACTCTAGAGGTTCTACTGTATTTTTAAACTCCAGTTATAAAAATCAGGTTCTCCTTGACATTCCCACCCACTTATTTAACATTTACACAAATAATTCTACTGTTTTTGTTTGGGCTAGAAATGATTTATTTTAATATTTTAGAGCAATGTTGCATGCCTTGTATTTTTTATTTTTTTAGAGACGCAGTCTCATTTTGTCACCCTCGGGTGAGTGCCATGGCGTCACAGCTCCCAGCAACCTCCAGCTCTTGGGCTTAGGTGATTCTCTTGCCTCAGCCTCCTGAGTAGCTGGGACTACAGGCGTCTGCCACAGTGCCTGGCTATTTTTTTGTTGCAGTTTGACCAGGGCTGGCGCCCTACTCACTGAGCCATAGGTGCCCACTCTGCATGCATTGTAATTTTTAGTTATATTAATAGTATTTGGAAATGTGAATTTAGTGACTGTGTGAAGTCATTTTTATCTTCTGAAAATAATTTTTAGAGTGAAATTTTTATATTAAAGTTGATGTTACCATTTTTACAGGGGTGTATATCTTGAGGTTAAACATAATTCTATCTTCTCCCTTTTTAGATATATTGACAGACTCTGTACCCAAAATATTTAGCTTGGTAAACTTTGATCCCTAATCTTCGTTTTCCTAAATTTCAGGCTGCGTCTAGTGGGTCTAATTTGTGAGTAAACCGCTAAGAATGATGATACAGTAGAAATAAACCTTGGATTGGGAATATGGATGCTACTAGCTTTTGATGAATTGTGACTCAGCTATGTGATCTGGAAACTTCCCTCTCCTTGCCCCCGCCCCCACAGGTATCCCTCCCCCACGCCTCTTTTGAGACAGTCTCATTATGTTGCCCTCAGTAAATTGCCGTGGCATCACAGCTCACAGCAACTCAAACTCTTGGGCTTAAAAGCGATTCTCTTGCCTTAGCCTCCCAAGTAGCTGGGACTATAGGCGTCTGCCACAATGCCCGGCTATTTTTTTGTTATTGTCATTGTTGTTTAGCAGTCCCTGGCTGGGTTTGAACCTACCAGTCCTGGTGCACGTGGCTGGAGCCCTGACCACTGGGTTACGGGTGCCAAGCCAGATAATCCCTTTTCTTACAGAAGGAGTAGAAATGATGGTGTTTGACTTATCTGTTGTGGTGATGATAAATTTCAGATGGGATATATCAAGCTATTTCATTGACTGTGATGAACCAGGCTATTTGTTCACTCATGTCCCTAGACTGGGCTTGGAGATCATGTGCTGTGTCTGAGTTTCTTTGTTTTTACTCCTGTGTCTCTAATTGTATTTGTCTGAAGAGGAGGCATTTGTGTTAATGTTTGCTAGAAGTTTGAGTAAAATAGACAAACAAATGGTAAAGTAGTACCATTTCTTTGGGAAAATAATTGGTAGTGCTTACAAAAATTGACTGTACTGTGACAAATCAGTTTTATTCCCAAGTATATACCCTACAGAATTGCAAGCATATATCCACCAAAATTCATAATCCAGAATATTCATAGTCTGGGTGTGGTGGCTCATGCCTGTAATTCTAGCACTCTGGGAGGCTGAGGTAGGTTGATTGCTTGAGCTCATGAGTTCGAGATCAGCCTGAGTAAGAGTGAGACCCCATCTCTACTAAAAATAAAAAAACTGAGGGAAGAGGATCACTTGAGCCCAAGAGTTGGAGGTTGCTGTGAGCTATGACGGCATGGCACCCTACCCAGGGCAACAGCTTGAGACTGTCTCAAAAAAAAAAAAAAAGAATATTCGGGCGGCGCCTGTGGCTCATCGAGTAGGGCACCGGCCCCATATACTGAAGGTGGCGGGTTCAAACCCGGCCTCGGCTGAACTGCAAAACAGAAAAATAGCCGGGCGTTGTGGCGGGCGCCTGTAGTCCCAGCTGCTTGGGA
>CAUYRH010171261.1:0-10087 GCA_963574655.1 Perodicticus potto | reverse complement strand
GGCACAATGTGCTGACTTCATATACAATCTGAAATATTTTCATTGAACTATTTAACATAGCCTTCATGGCCTTTTAATCACTACATGAAGACATTTATATTCCACATTTAGTAATTTTCACTCGTACCCTTGTAAGATGCACCGTAAGTGTGATCCCACCAATCACCCTCCCTCCACCCATCCTCTTCCCTGCCCTCCCCTCCCTTGCCCCTTTCCCCATATTCGTGTGCTATAGCTGGGGTATACCCTTCATATGAAAGCTATAGACTAGCTTCATAGTAGGGCTGAGTACATTGGATACTTTTTCTTCCATTCTTGACATACTTTGCTAAGAAGAAATTTTAGAACAGAAGAAGTGGGGGTGGAGCTGAGGGGTGTGTGGACTTTCCAGACACATAGACATCTGTTCAATATCCCATAACTTATTTGAAATAGCCTGGGAAATGTCAATTTAGATAATAAAAATATTAATCAGAACTCTTAAATTCCCGCTTTAGGGAAAGAATTGATCATTCATGGTTATCAAATATTTACCACATGTATTCCTAAGCTAGAGGTTACACAGAGGAGGGAAACAGCCATACAAGGCAGTTTAATTTCACAGTCCTTCATGAAACAGTGGTTTGATCAAATGCTTTCTTCTGATTCTACCAGCATGAGGGACCTTGTTTTGATCTTTTTCATTGTGTCTGTCTCTTATGAGTAGGGGAAACATCCAAGCAGAATGACAGTAGAAGGTGCTCACTTTTTTTGTTGTGAAGTTCAGTCTCTAAGTGTGCTCACTCCTTAAGAACGAGCCTTCTTTCTCAGCTCTTGTTTGGGTAGAAGCTGATTGTATAGACCCAGCCTAGATAAATGCCAAGCAACAAGTTTGGTAACCCAAAGTTTTTATAGCTCTTTTCACAATTAGAAATAATTATTATAATAAATTACTCAAAATAAAACCTACTTCATTTGAAAGGTACTCATATTTGTCAAGATAGACATTACGTGGGCATGAGATTTTAAAGAAGTAGAACACTTCTTGAATTATTGGTAGCACAGTGGTTTATGTGGGGCAAGGTTAATGATTCATAGATTTGTAGGAAACATTATTTTCACCTTGGAGTCTCATAAGGAAGTGCCTGACCCCACAGAAAGAATTTTAAAACACACCCTCCTTGCCATAATACACAAAATATAGACAGAACAGTCAGCCGATGCCAATCTCTACTAGATATATCTTATAGGATCAAATTATACTTACATTTTGTTTCATAACCATAGTGAAGATTTTCAAGTTGTTAGCAACTTGATTCTGAAAGTTACAATTCAATACATATATATTATAATGAGGGTGAAATATTTTTTACGCTGCACCTAATATGAATAAGGTTTACATTTCTCTATGGCAGCTCCAAGGTTGCCTTCCCAGCTCCACTCAAGGAGAATGTTTTAATGATTTCTATATACAGTAAAACCTCTGCAAGTTGACCCCCCAAAGGACTGTAACAAACTGGTCAACATGTGAAGGTGGTCAACATAAAGAACTAGGCTCACTGGACTGATACAGACATGTGGTGTATGTACAGTCTATGAAATTAGGTCAACTTAAGGAGGTGGTCAGTGCAGGGAGGTGGTCGCCTATGGAGGCTCTATGTTTATATTTAAAATCATGCCCCATTTTAATGTTTTTGTATTTTTGAACCATCCTTTCTTCCTTGCAGAGTTAATTTAGATTCATTCTTCCTCCCTCCCTCTCTGCCTTTTTCCTTTCCTGACTGCTTTCCTTTTAAGATCCTGATTGTCTTTGTTGTTTAACTTGTCAGGAAAAGAAAGATTTTTCTATCATATGCTTTGTAGCTTCCAGATTCTTACCTACTTTAGCCTTCACATAGAAATGATGACATTTTTCATTAGGTCTATTTCCTGTCCTATTTTATTCCAGTGACAGTTTCATTTTGCTTTCTCTGGAACTTCCTACTGCCTTTATGTTTTCTTGAGTTCTCTACCTTTATTTTAGCCTCAAGTTTTGTAACTATCTCATGCATCCTCTTTGCTCTGGTGTCATGCAGAGACCCTCTGTCTCCACCTCTGCTCTCCTCTGACTGGCTGCTTTCTATTATGTGCGTTACAAGTTGGTGATTTCCTTTCACTGGTCTCCCAAGTCACAACCACTGTTTTCTAGGTGTCTTGTTCAGTTGTGTGCATGTGAATATCTAACAATAGGTTCTCAAAACAGACAAGCAAACAAGCAGACTCTGATGTTTAGTGTTTCCTGATTTCCATGGGGCAGGAGTTCCCATCACAGTGAATGTCAAGTTGCCAGCTTGATGTCACTGACTGTAGAGTTGGAAAGAGATGGGCACAGTTTCCTGGCTGGGGCCCACACCACTGATTAGGGCCATTTTGATGGAGATATTTCTAAAAGACTTTCATCCGTTTTCTGAGTCATCAAAGTTTCTTGAATATTATTGAAGTTCATTTGGTGCCCTTGAGTCATTACTATTAATATTACCCTCTGGGGCAAAAATGGCATATCTAAAGATTATGATATTTATAGTAAACTAAGTGACAAAATAGCTTAAGTAGAAAATTAAATTAAATAGGTAATCAATACAATAGTAACTATTTAGTTTTGAAGTTTTTGTTCTTTGAGTATTAATTATAATACTCAAATCTAGTTGTCATAGCTTTTATAGTTCAAGGGTAGAGAACCTTTTATGTTGGAAGGCCACATTAATTTAGCTATAATCCAATAGGGCCAGATTTAAGAAAATTCAATTATATATACTTAAAAATGTACATTATTTTGTAAACATCTAATATCTATGTGTTTAATAATTTCAAAAAATAAATACCACTTGTTAATTTTAAAGTTAGCTGAATTTCTAATGACTTTGTTGTGTCTGCTTTTTCTAGGAAAGCTTTTGAATATTTGGTTGCGTCATAGAGATCCAGTTTCAGTTGATGGTATCAGTCATGGGTGACCTGAAAGATGTCTTGATTTGAGGAGGAGAATGTAGATTCACATCAATAAGTGATTGCAAGCAAGAAAGCATGTTTTCAGGCATGTTGCTGAGGGCATGGGCATTCTACCACTTGTTTCCATACCTCAACTGGATCTTTCTCATCCTCAAACAATGACTTTAAGATAATGTATACTGGGAACTCAATCAATTCCATCGGTAGTTCTTGAGCTGTCTTGGTGATACAACTGGGTGAGGCTGAAATGCTAATAGGAGTATGATGTCATCATTCTCCAAGTCAGTGAGACTTTCATTGTTTTCTCCAAATAATAGGTCTGTAACTACATATTCTTGAAATGATTTACATATATCATCCTGCTCATCCATGATCTTTGCTAACTGGAGAAAATGTTCATTTAAAATTCTCTTTTGAGGAAGAAGTGTTTTGAAAAAGGTAGCTTTTTTTGAAATGCTTTGATTTTTGCCACATATCATATATAGTCTTAGTTTTACCTTGCAAAGAAATATTCGAGTCATTTTGATTTGATATCCTATCACACAGAAATGCTGCATTCCTACAGAAATCTTCTTTCCAGAATTCACATTGCTGATTCTATTCCTCACAGAATTTAACTATCTGTCCTCATAAAATTTTGGTCAACACCTGCCCTGCAATAGCCAACCTACTGTAGAAAGTTTGGGGAAATCCACACTGAATACCTCATCTTTCAATTTTAACATGTTATGAAACTGACAATACAGTGTTGCTGACAATACTGCAGTGTTGCATTTGCACACATATAGTTAACAGTACTTCTAACTTGTTGCAAAGTGTCACTTAAAATAGTGCAATAGCTTTAGCACAGAGATTTCCCTGATAAAAGATACCATGAAAAGACCTGAGAGCATGTAGATCTGTCAATATGATTTTTTTTTAATCTATGCAATAAACCCTTCATGTTTTCCTGTCATGGAAGGTGCACTGTATGTATTATACATAAACTCACTAAATTTACCAAATTCAGTCCAACTTCATGACATTTATCCTGAAAGTTGTGGAGATATCTTTTCCCTGTGTTCTGTGCATAAGCGTGCCCAATGTGATTAACTCTCATAGAAAAGAAAATCTTCTGTTATGACCTGAATGAAGTATAAAACCTGCACCACTTTAGTAGTATCAATTGATTTATTTGAAGTGATTTAATTTTATATATTTTCCTTTTGAAGTATTGTATGAAGTTGTTCTGTTAAGTTGAAGGCTAATTCATTCTGGTGGTGAGTAATAGTTCTCCTTGAATGAGGCAGTTGTTTGTATTTTGAAACTGTTATCAGGGTCTAAGCATCCTCCAAGGTCAAGAATGTATTCCTTCACAATTTCTACATCACTGAGCGGCTTGTCTTTTTTCCCTGAGTATATGAGCTGCTTTATAAGTCTCTTTAGGAGAAATATTTTTGGGTCTTATTACTGCTTAAAAGAATTATATGTGCTTTTGTTTTTCATTTTTTAATTTCTTCAATACAACCTCGTGTGCCTCTCCTTCCATTTTAAAATACTTGTAGTTTTTATGAGGGTCATAATGCTGATGAGCATTGAATTTCTTTAAAGTTGATATGCAGCATCACAAAGCAAGCAAATCATCTTATCTTTAGCAGAAACAAGAAAATATTGCAATTCCCAATCCTCAATAAAATAATCTGCTTTCTTCCTTCAGTGTTCTCTTTGTCTTCTTTGACATCATGGGCTGTTAAGCAGACAGAATTTAAAACTGCTGCTGAGCTATGCAACTATTCACAAATTCCACTTCAAATAGAAACACCGCACACCATTGTCAAAAGTGAATAACACACTGGTGTACTTGACCACGTGCCCTCCCCAGCCAGCCTTGTGCCAAACTCATGCCAGTTAGGCGCAGGAAGTTGAAACTAAATCATGAGTGTAGTGGCCATCAGTTTAGCACTTATGGCTCATTAATTTTCTAATTGTGCTGGTCAATCTGTAAGGATTATTTCACTGAAACTTATTTTGTTCTTTGGTATTTCAAATATGTTTATTTTGAAAATAAAATAAAAACATAAACGATGAACAAAATGTATTGATAAAAATAAAAGGACTTATTGGATTCAGTCAGAAGGCCACACTTAAGGACCTAGAAGGGCACATGTGGTCTGAAGGTCACAGGCTTCACACCCCTGGTACCTGTAGAGTTGTTACAGCTGACCAGCTTCTTACTCTTGAGATGATTTCCTCTCTGTATTTTGTGGCCTTTTATTTGTGTGCTTATTTCAACCCATCTCAAGTCGACTTTTTAAGTTCTCAGGGAATAAATATTAATAGAGTGTCCTGAATCAAAGGTACACATTTTCTAATAAGCGGCATTAATTTGGCCTCTCTTTCATTATGTGTGTTTTCTTTAATATCACAAAAGAGAATGCTATCCATGCATCTTCTGACAGAAAAGAAAATGAGTTTTTCTCTGTATGAAAAGTTTGCTTTAAAGGTTTTTTGTGATGCATAACAGCTTTAAAATAGGTTTTCTTTTCAGAATGAATTTCCTACAGCTGCTTGTCAGGGTTTCTTTCTTTTTTTTTTTATTTCCTGAGCATATTAATCCTGTTTGGACATTAAAACACACACACACACCAGTGCCTATGTTTATATCACTGATGAGCCCAATAAATAGACTTCTGCATTTGATGGGGGAAAGTTTCTGGGCACTGATTCGAGTAACAGAGATAAGCAGGACGTTGAAAACATGATCCTACTTCTTTCTTACACTGCTCTGATATTTTGTGTTTCAGCCATTTCTGTACATTTGGGGTTGCAGGAGATGGTGAGACCTCACTTCATGATCAGGCAACACCCATGAAATGAATGTGGATTTGGTGTGTTTGTCTGTGGACATTAGCTTTTTTCTCTTTTCCTCCCTAGCCTGCTGAAGGCAAATATTAACCAAGGTAAATTCAGATTATTGCAGGGAGAACATTCCTTTATGTTCAAGGAAATTAAAGCTATTCAGGGATCCACCTGCCACATAACTAGAAAATTACCTAAGGTGCCATTTTCATTACAAAGCTGCAGTTTCTGATGCCACCAGTATGGCTAAAGACTGGATCATTTTATTAGAATTACTATTTCAGCAATATAAGTCTAAAAAAAATGCCTGAAATGTATACAATTTAGTGTCCAAATACAGCAGGTGGAACTGTAAAATTTTTCAACAGAGAATGCAAGCAATACTGTTTGAACATAATAATGACATTGTTGGTATTCACTGGACCATTTATTTCATCGTAAATGGTTAAATGTATATCTTGATACATTTTAGAATTATTTAAAAATGTAGATGCACATAATGCAAATATAATAAACTATGGCATATCGACAATCATTATGCCCCCATTATTTCTATTTGGGTATCCAAGAAAGAATTTGACTTAATCTAAGTTATATTTTCTTGTAGGTATATGATCTCAATAAATATGGTTCAAAGGGACTATTGTTTAATTTTAGTTTTACATCAGGAACTTGAGTCCAGCGTGAGGAAAGAATTAAGCCTCCTTTTGAAAAGGCAGTTAGCAATTATCACAACTAGCATTCCAGTGAAAATAAAAGAAACAAAACAGATTTGGCTAATGTATATTTCATACATGAAAGTAGGGATATGTAGGAGTTTTTGGTTTTTGTTCATTTTGTAAAATGTACTAATTCTAGGAGCACAAGCCTGGAGTTATTTTTTTTTGTTCCAAGTATGTTATACTAAGCCAATAATTTTATTAAAAATAATGAATGTAAGTCACAGAATATCTGCCTGGAATTTCTATTGTAGAAAATGATTTAAGAAGTGTATCTCTAACTCTCCAGATAGGTTAAAAATATATTGATAATTGAAGTTATAATGTCATAATTATCTTAGTATATTTTCCAAGAGAACTTGCGTAAAATAGTACATGCAGTAAGTATTAAAATTCAAGTGGTAATGGGACTGTGAATATTCAGTCTTCCGCAACCATT
Source organism: Perodicticus potto (assembly GCA_963574655.1). Classification (NCBI taxonomy): domain Eukaryota; kingdom Metazoa; phylum Chordata; class Mammalia; order Primates; family Lorisidae; genus Perodicticus; species Perodicticus potto. Next base: position 3,127 of record CAUYRH010171261.1, on the reverse strand, counting down.
AAATAAAGATTAGCCTGGTGTTATAATGCTTGAATCAGGTTCTGATGAACATTCTGTGCTTTCTTGCAGCTCTCAGCATTGGAGAGGCAGATCTTTGATTTCCTTGGTTTCCAATGGGCACCTATTCTTGGAAATTTTCTACATATAATAGTTGTCATATTGGGTTTGTTTGGAACCATTCAGTACAGACCTCGCTACATCATGGTGGTAAGTCTTATTTTTATCATATCTTTTTGTATACACCCTACAAAATTACTGTAAGAATATGAATAAAATAATTTAAGTGGCCCTCTCTGATATGATGTGGTATTGCTGTTTTGGTCCACAAATACTCAATTCTATTAAAAGACAACAATGTGAATGTTTTCCAGTGAGAGCAAAGCAACATGCCCCATGGTATAAGATGACATAGTGTGACTCACAGGGTAACTGAATTCAAACTTCACGAAGAAATTTAAAATAAGGTTTGGACAGAGTAAGAGGTTTGGTTATGGTTTCACTGTTGTGCTAAGTTGCGATGTGCATTAACAATCAATATATCAATGAATTCATCATTCACTAACTTTCAAGACATTTGTCACTAATCATAAAAAGCCAACCTGTCTAATAATTTTTTAAACACTGAAAACAATAATATAATTCAGTTCTAATTTAGGACATTACAAATGGAGGTGGTGATGGATATTTAGTACACACTCCTAATGGATTTCATACACTATGCTATTGTTATGATAAATGTGAGGCATAAATCTATTCTCTGAGCTATGCCAAACATGGTAAACTCACACTCCATTGTAGGACAATTTAATGAGGTATAGGCTGTGATGCACAATCTAATGGAAGTTATTCACAGTAATTACTTGTCTTTTCAATAAAACATGGACATTATTGTAGGCTATAGTATAAGAAGGTCACTACAATGTAAGATGGTTGTGAGAAATAATAAGCTTATATAAGTAATTATAAATAGAAGTAGCATGTTCCAGCTACTTGGGAGGCTGAGGCAAGACAATTGCTTAAAGCCAAGACCTTGAGGTTGCTGTGAGCTGTGAGCCATGGCACTCTACCCAGGGTGACATAGTGAGACTCTGTCTCAAAAAACAAAAGAAGAAGAAGAAAAAGTAGCATATTCTAAAATTTTCATGAAGCCTGAGTAAATATACAGTGTTCAGTGGAATTATTGCATTTTCTTACAGTGCAAAAGCCACAGACTTAAAAACACACCATCTTTCAATTTTGATTTAATCCACTTACATCTGTGGAAATGAATAAAGTTACAGATATTTCCATAAATGCACCAGTTCTCTATGTTGAGTTGGCCTTTTGACACCTTTTGTCATGTCACACAGGTGTAGGTGATGGGCCCACAAACTCTGTACTCAGTTTGCTGCAGCAGCTGAACAATCTCTGCCTTACTTTTCTCCTCTTAAAGACAGGCTTTTCTAGGCTAGTGTGTAATTTCCTAGAAAGGGGTTTGGTGGAGTTGAACTTGCAGCATAGATGCTTTAATGTCATGCATGAGATCAAACTACTATTGGATTCTGAATAGGTTCCAGTTTGTTATACGAATATAGAGCATGTTGACTCACCACGGACTTTGTATCTTACGATGTTGAAGTTCTGCTGAGGCACAAAATGTTGGCTGCCCATGAAATCACAGGTGGCTTCTACAGAGAGAGGCAGAAGGTATCCATTAGTGACGTCATCCAGCTCATCGCTTCCCCTCACTGAGTATCAGTCCTGCGTGCTGTCTGCACATTGCCTTGGCTGCAGCACATCCCTTCCCTCCCATATACGGACTTTCCTGCTCACTTTCAACCTTTCTCTCTTTCTGTGAGTTCTTTGTGCTTTTCCTCAATCATTGGTTCAATGATTTTTGCATTTCTCTAATAATTGAGGATGATGATCATTTTTTCAAGTGTTTACTGGCCATTTGTCTGGCTATCTATGACAAACCCACAGCTAATATTTTACTGAATGGAGTAAAACTAAAAGCTTTTCCTCTTAGAACTGGATGCAATTTAACCACTTACTCTCTCTGTGCCTCAGTTCCCTGACGTGCTAAATGGGGATTATGGTTTTGGTTTTTCTCATAGATTCTATGACAGTTAACTGAGTAGCTCATGCAAAGTCTTTAGCGTGGCACAGGAGACAGGGCACTCAATAGATGTAAACTTTATATCTTTTAATATGCAAGCATGAACAAAATAAATGCAAGTGGCTGCCTTTGTGTCCATGGCACTGTCTCATTCTCGGCACCCTGTTCTAGTGCCTTCTTTCTGTTGCTGCATCTGGTCCCGCCTGTTATTTTCACCCTTGTTGAATACTAGATGCCTTATGTGTTATCTCACCTGCTCGGGGCCATTACAAAGAGTTAACTGTGTAGGTTAAATTTGTTTCTGGGTTGAATAGATTTAGATGTCCACGTTCAACGTTGAAGTCAAATAAGTCAGGGAGATAAAGAGCAAATGGGAGCCTGGAAATGGACCAAGTTAAGTAACAGATAAGAGAAAGTAACAAATAAGAGCTGTTAATAAGACCTAGCAAGTCACACTAGATTGAAAGTTTCTTGGGGGCAGAAATTGGGGCAGCACCATCTCTGCGTCTTCAGTATCCTTAGCATCGCACCTTGCTAACTTTAAAAGTTCATCAGATTTGTAGACTAACTAACACATAGCAACAGGCATTGATGGCTCTGGAGAGAGTGACCCAGAGCAGGGTCCTGGCTGATGAGGTGTGGGGGAGTAGGTAGGAGGGTTAGGAGCGTCTGAACTGCCCTTTTCTCCCTGATGGAAGCAGAGAGAGCTCAGCACTTCATGGTTCAGGCTGTGTCACACTTTCGCCACAGCTGTATGACCATGGGCAGTTAAGTTACACTCTCTGAGCTTCGATTTCCTTCTCTCTCTTTTGTATAAACCTGTAATATGTTCATTAACAGGGCCTGTCGTGGTCCTGGACACAGAGTAGGAAACTAATAAAGATTATCTTTCTCCATGGATGCAAAGTATCTCAAGAACGGAAGAAAAAGTATCCAATGTACTCAGCCCTAATATAGAGCTAATTTATAGCTTTCATATGAAGGCTAAAACCCAATTATAGCACAAGAATACAGGAAAAAGGAAAGGGA
>CAUYRH010171259.1:0-29764 GCA_963574655.1 Perodicticus potto | reverse complement strand
TATCTTCTATACATCCAGACTGATTCAAGTAGTGGTAGTTTTCTGGCACAGATAAATAAAATTCTTCTACAGAAAGAAAGAAAAATGTAATATCACAGTTGGCAAAGATAAGGCAAAAACCCCTTTAAAAACACAACAATGGGTTAAGGGGCACTGGTGGGGGGGGGGGGGGGGTGGGTTGGTGGGTGGGAGGGTGATGGGTGGGATCACACTTATGGTGCATCTTACAAGGGTACAAGTGAAAATTACTAAAAGTAGAATATAAATGTCTTCATATAGTGATTAAAAGGCCATGAAGGCTATGTTAAATAGTTCAATGAAAATATTTCATATTGTATGTGAAGTCTGCACATTGTGCCCCATGATTGCACCAATGTACACAATTATGATTTAATAAAAATTAAAAAAAGAGAATTTCAAATAAGCTTGTACATATCTCTTGGAAATAGAATAGCATATAGGCCTCTGGATCAATCTATGGCTAAACAAATGAGTAGGACATAAGGTATAAGACTAGATAGACATGTTGTGTCCACAGAGAATTCTGTGGAGAGGTCCTCATTATTTTCTTAATGCAGCTTAAGAAGCATGAAGAAATGTGTCTGATGAAAGGAATGCTTCCTTGATTTTCAATTCATTATCCGTAATTGAAAAGAATCAAGACATATTCTAGTATTTACACTGGGTCTCTTAGAGAAAAACTGAACTCACTTATCTTATATTATAGCTATTTTTTAGCACACATCTGATGCTTGACCAAAATATTCCTAGGAACTGAAGACACTTGTTAGGAACTAGTTGGTTGTCAAAACATAACCACATCCTGGTTTATGTGATGGCAAATGCTGGTGGATTAGGCCATCTGATGAGGGTTGGAATGCAGCTTTACATAATCCTCAGTGGTACACTAAATCATGTTTTTACTTATTCTTTTGCCACATGTAAATATTGTATTAAATGCTAGACATGGTATGTAAGTACTTGATGGTTTTGATTTTCTTTTCCTTTATGGCAAATATGGGCAAAAGGTTTATTATTTTCCTTCCATCTGTAGGCTGCTTACTCTGTTGTGTACCATAAGTTCAGTATTTGGTTTCCATAGCTTTCTTTTTATTGAAGTGTCACACTTCATTTTAACTTGAAAACTGATGTTATGCTGTGTCCCAAAGGAAAAAAAAAAGCTTAAACAAAAGGTCAAGGATTTTTTTTCCAATTCTGAGAAAACAAGAATAGAGATAGCAACTATTTATGCTTTGGCTTTGCATTAATGGAAATATGTGACAGATGAGTCCATTCCCTTTCCATAATGCAATTAGACTGTATGTACTTGAAAACAAACATAAAGAACTCTTTACTTTGGAAGGGTACTGATGCTGCCCTCAGTGTCTTCTGGATGCAGTGTAGTTCTTTTCTTGTCTCTCTAGATATACTCAAAGCTCTTGGCTTATGAAACTGTCATAATGTCATAAATTTAACTTGTCTTCCAGAATATTACTTCTGCAGAGGACAGACTCTTTTTTGCTTCCTGTGAAAATCATCAGATGAGTCATTTATGTTTTGAAGGTTATGTTTGTTACAAGAACTTCTGGGAGGTCTGGGCCATTTTTTCATATGACAAAAACAGGACCTTGAGCGTACTTGCTAGTCTATGGCATTCTCTGCTTTAGTCTTCTGCATTCATCCAGTAATTCCGAGCTGAGCATATCCCTACATGATGTTCATTGAACCCCATTTCAATTGACTATTACAGAGCCTTCAGCTCATCTGGAAGTCTTTGCCAAACTGAGTTCATTAAAAAAATATATATATTTTTGTAATTATTAAGTCAATGAATATTTAATATAGGCATTTAAAAATATACAGAGAATAGAGAAAACTGGGTGAAAGTATCACTCATAATCCCAACTCCATCTCCCCCCCCCCGCGAAAAAAGGTGGTAAACTTTTGATCTAGTTCTTTCTCAGTTTGGTTTCCTTCTATCTTGGCCCACTGACCTACTACTGTTGAGTATTTTGGATGTGATAAAGAATAATCTTCAGAAACCTTATGGGAAGATCTCTCCCTATCAGCAGTCGGCCCTCTTAGAGCTTAACATATTTACTTGTCAAAGCACATGGTATGCAATATGAACTGAAACTTCTATCACTAACTGGAGGAAATAGTGTACAGTGTTGGAATAACAGAGTTCCAAAAGGCTGATTCATTCTTGGGAACCATATAAGATGTACTGATGGGATTAAAGTGCTGTGAGCATGGAGACATGTTTGAAGATGACTTTCGGACGGTGCCTGTGGCTCAGTGGGTGGGGAACTGGCCCCATGTACCGAGGGTGGCGGGTTCAGACCCAGCCCCGGCCAAACTGCAATGAGAAAATGGCCAGGCATTGTGGCAGGCGCCTGTGGTCCCGGCTGCTTGGGAGGCTGAGGCAGGAGAATCACTTGAACCTGGGAGCTGGAGGTTGCTGTGAGCTGTGTGACGCCATGGCACTCTACCTTGAGCAATAAAGTGAGACTCTGTCTCTACAAAAAAAAAAAAATTAGTTTCTTTGTCCTAACATTCTTACTATGTGCAAAAATGGAAGTCAAAGAAGAAGGGGAAGCAAAGTATCCGGGGCTGTCTCCTCTGTTCCCATTGCTTTACCACTCGTACATACCTTTGCAAATTATAGTTCAGATTGTTTTCCCTGAGTTTCAGAATTTCATATCCAGCTATAGTAAAGCAAATATGTTGTCCTTTCATTACCACCTCCTCATAAAAAAGGTCAAAACCAAACATCTCTTCAATTTATTTCCCTCTATGTCTGTGAACTGGATCACATCACTCCCTGTCATCCAAGCCAGAAATCTAGAAATCACCCTAGACTCTTTCTTCTCAGACATATTACCAAATGTTAATTCTGTAAGTCATCTTCAAGTATGATACAATATTCCCTTATAGTAGTTGTTTTTGATTACGTCATCTTTTTCACCAACACTCTCCATTATCTATTTCTTATTCGTGGATAAGTGTTCACAAGCCAGCACAGTACCTGCCACATCTGTCACTCAGAAAATGTCTTTAGACATGATCATTTTCTTGAATGCCATGGTCTAGAATATGACTATCTTGCCCATTCTGATAGCATTCCTTATGTGGCCCAAGGAGTACAATACTTCCTTGAATCTGAGAATGCCATTCTTGGGTGATGGTGTATGCCATAGGGATGGCTGGAAATTGGAAGAAAGTAGGTCAATTGGTTGAAGTACTGGTCAACTGATTGAAGTGAAGGGGTGGGGAGTTACATAGTTTCTGACAGAGGCCATCCAATGATGCTTTGGAAATTCTGCCCCCTCTCTTGCTCTGTTGGAAAAGGGTAATCATGCTTCTAAAAAAGTAATCATAATATTCTACTTCCTAGTAATAAATCAACATGCACAGAAAAATAAATGGCATAAATGAAAAGAGTAACTTGCATATTGTTTTGCCTGTGGTGTTCAAGTAATACCTATTTTGACAACTGAATGACTAAATTCAATGAATGCATATTGGAGCAAACACTAAAGCATCCAAGGAGCAAGCAAAGTGCACAGTTAATTATTTAATTACTCAGCAAAGAGTAAGAAGAAAACTCTGAGAGATATCTGGAGACTTTTAAAAAATGTGTCATATAATACATAGGATTAATTGAGCAATTTTCTTGGCTTTTATGGATTATTAAAATAAATTCAAGTAATTAAAAAAATGTTTAATGACCTGGCACCAAATACACCAGTCCTCCCTTTTCTTCAGGGGATACTTTTCACAACCCCCAGTGAGTAGTACTGGAGCCTACATATAGTATGTTTTTTCCCTTAAATGCATTCTATGACAAGTTTAATTTATACAGTCACAGTAAGAGGTTAACAAAAATAACTAATAATAAAATAGAATAATTATCACAATATACATTATAAGAGTTATGTGACTGTAGCCTCCCTTTATCTCCCAATATATCTTATTGTGCTATTCTCATTTATTTTTGGATTAAGGTTGACAGTGGTTAACTGAAACTCTGGAAAGCAAAACTATAGTTAAAAGGACTGTTGTAATGTTTTCTAATTTGAAGAGGAGCTTACTGCGTTCAGGGTAAGAGAATATCTCTGCAGGTTAGCTATTGGCAAGGGTTAAGTTAGTGCTGTGCACCTACTGCCCCTATGCAGAACTCCAGGCTTCCACCATCACCACTCGCATGCAGGCCCAGAGTTTTGAGTTATTCTGGAAGTTCTTCCATCCTTCCCTCCTTCCCCTTAATTAATAGTCACAGCCTTTCCAGTATTATCCATAGGACCAGGCCATTCCTTTGTGGTTTTTCATACATGTATCCCTTTTTCTAGAACTGCCTCCTACTTCTCCTCATCTTCTGAAACCTTCTCACTGTGCACTTATCCTCATTTTCTTCTATGAATATTCCCTTTATCTTCTGTTGTAATTAACACCAAGTGTCCCCCTGATGACATTACATCCCCTGTAACCCTCATACATGGTGACTGGCTTCTTCCTAAATGCTGAGCCTAGAGATGGAGGAAGTTCTCTCCTCACTTCTTATTGGTCCTTCAAGATACTCTCCCCAACCTGTAAAACAAACAAGCAAACAAACATACAAACAAAAATCTTGAATACCATGTTTTCAGATTCTATACTCCTGGTTCTCTTTCTTTTCTTTTTTTTCCTTGAATATTTAAATTCTGGGTTACTGATGCTCTCCTATCCTTGATGAAAAAGCAATTGTTGAACTCAAAGGACAGCTCCTGACATCTGGAAGCTAGGCCATGTTAATTTTTTACTGGATACAAAGAATCTCAGAGAACATTATCAGTCTCTGATACATATTGCCTTATGTTACAGAGAGGCAATATAAGATTATGCCAAGATTTTGTCTAAGCACAGAAGAAATAAAGTGACTGTGCTACCCCCAAAACCAAACACCTCTTTCTCTGATTTTTCTACTCCTTAATGAGGTACTCCATGTCTCTGCCGTCCCTCCTGTTAGCAAGAAGAGCCACCCACATTCCTCATTGCAGTCAGTCCTTCTCCTTGTGCATCCAATTTCATCCTCTCTGTCTTCTCAAGGATATTGCTCTAGCATTTTGTCCCCCAGTTTTTATGTTTTTAACCTCTGCTTGATCTATCCTATGGTATGTAAATGTGCTTTGATTTCTCTTGTCTCAAAAACTATATTTTCTTGAGACAGTTACTGTGGCTCAGGGAGTAGGGCACTGGCCCCCTATGCCGGAGGTGGTGGGTTCAAACCAGGCCCCAGACAATTAAAAAAGAAAAATAAAGAACAACATTTCTTGTCCTCACTTCCTGTTAAACTTAGTGCCCATTTTCCTTTCTCCTGCAGTTTTTTACCATCTCAACAAATGGAAACTCCATCGTTGCAGTTACTGAGGCCTAAAAGCATTGAAGCCATCCTTTATTTCTTTCCTTCTCTCAGGTTCCACATCTGGTATATAAGTATTAGCTCTACATTCAAAAAACACACACTGTCACCACCCTGGTTCAAGACAGGAGCATCTTTCTTCTGGATTGTTGCAATAGCTTCCTGGCCAGGCACTCTTTCCTTTTCTTCCTTTAGTCTATTATGAAATCAACAACCAAAATAATTCCGATAAAATAAGCAGGTCACATCATTCTATATCTTGGACCCTGTCAGTGGTTACCCATCTCATTCAGAGTATAATCCCAAACATTTCCTATGTGTTACATGACCATTGATAATCTTTCTCCTATTAGCTCTCTGCTCTCATCTTTACCCACTCAATTCTCTTCTTATTCTACCTGCTACTATTTCCCCAGATTTCCCAGCAGGACTCCCCCTAGCACCCATGCACTTGCTGCACCCTCTATTTGGAATGATTTTTCCTTAGACATCTACAGAGCTTATTTTCGTGCTTCTTTTTGGTCTTTACTCAAAAGATTGCATCTTAGTGAAGCTTCCCTGACTAATGAATATGACATTTTAACACATCAGCTTCCTCCAAAACACTTTATATCTTCCTTTACTGATTTAACCTTCAACAGTTATCACAACCTATCGTATTACACATGTCATTTATTTGTCCTAATTATGGTCTGTCTCAACATCTACCATATGAGAGCAGGAATTTGTCCACTTTGTGTTCCCCGAACCTCCAGCAGTACAGAGTACAGAATATGTGTTTGTTGACTAAATATATAAATGAATTAGGAAAAGAGTAGAGTTAGAGAATGTTTTCTTTCTGATTTTGCCAGATCATTTCCACATACCCTTTTATAAACATACACTTAATTATCCTTAAATGCTCATCTTATTAAGAATCCTCAAAGAACTAAAGATAGACCTTCCATTTGATCCTGAAATCCCATTACTAGGTATCTATTCAGAAGAAAAAAATCATTTTACCACAAGGACATTTGTACTAGACTTTTTATTGCCACTCAATTTGCAATCACCAACATGTGTAAACAAGCCAAGTGCACATGAGTGGATTAAGAAACTGTGGTATATGTATACCATGGAGTACTATTCAGCCATAAAAAGATGGACATTTTACATCTTTTGTGTTAATGTGGATAGAGTTGGAGGACGTTCTCTTTAGTAAAGTATTATAAGAATGGAAAAGCAAGTATCCAATGTACTCAATACTGATACGAAGCCAGTAGATGAACTAATACATGCTCACATAAGAGAAAAACTCAATTTAATTCAAGTTGGTGGGAGGAGGAAGAAGAGGGAAGAGGGGAGAGGGAGGGGAATTGCTACGCTCACTTAACGGGCACAATGTAAGTGTACGTGCCACACCTCCTGGGTGTGGGACACAACTACAACATGGGTCTCCTGTAACAAATGCAAACAGTGTAATCTAATTGTTTGTACTCTCATATTATTGTGAAATTTAAAAAAATTTTAAAAGTGCCCACTTCAATAACGTTTCTTTATCCAGATGACACAAATGTCTAATAATTTTATACTGTAAGCGAAGTGACATACACAGAACACACAATTTGAACAGTATGTATAGCATTATGAGATTTTACAAAGTTAATTATAATAATTAATTTCTTTATTTTCTCATTGCTTTTGTTGAGGCACTGTTAGTTAATACTCTCAAATGTGAGTCAAGTAACTCGACTCCCACTCCTAAAAGCTGAAACTTCTTGCTTCCAGTAACTAGACATTTTAAGCAATGTGAGTTAGGTGTTTGAGATGTTACATGAAACTGTTTCTTCCTCTGTATCTTCAGCTTTGCTTCCTCTTGTTTGCATAATTCTCTTTTCCTCTTTGTTTGCTTAATTCTCAGGTGCTTTCTGTGTTCCAGCACAGAGGGCCTCTAGAAGCTCTAAGCTGGTGTGATTTTCATGCCTAACCTCTTTGAAACTAAGGAAGGGAATTTTTTTCCTATTTCTGTTCATATAAAAAATTCAAAAGGAGTTTGATCAATCTTATTGGGTCTTACTCCCACCTCTGGACTAATTCCCATGTCTAATGAGTAGGAATGTTCTGACTGGTCCACCTGGGTGTCATTCCTGTCCCACTGGCAGGGGAGGTATAGCTATGTGATTGGCACTTGTATAAGATGAAAGAGGGCAGTTCCTGAAAGGAAAATTCCAGACAGGAAAAAAAAAAATCCACAAAAGAAACAAACAAACAACAACCAGAAACCCCCAACTAAAATAGTTCACTATCATCCTTCGTCTTAACATAAAACAAACTTACAGTGCAATCTGACTCTGATTTTTGTCAGTATTTGAAATGCCAAGGCATATTGGCAAGCAAAAATTTCGTGGGAAAATTCCCAAGAAAGGCTATAAGGCCCAGGAGAGGGCAGGACAAAATATGGCAGATTTTCTATGACATGTTTAGTTCATTTCCTGTAATTAGCTTTAAGATTCTTGTAGAAGGAACAAGTTCTAATGCTTAATAGCAGAGTAGGGTAACTATAGTCAAAGTATTATGTTTTTTAAAAAAAAAAAAAGTATTATGTTTTTTAAGAAGAGAGGACTTAAAATATGCCAAACCCATAGAAGTGATAACTACTCAGGTGATGAATATCCTTAATACCCTGACTTGATCATTACATGTTCTGTTAACAGAATTTCACAGTACTCCCTAAATATGTAAAAATAGAATAACCTTTAATTCCAAGGTTAAAATAAAATAAAGCATAAAAATCATATAAAGCAAAAAAATCATTCAAACACTTAAGATCATAATAACAAAATAATATCCTTGTTGATGCCAGTGTCATAGACCATAATACAAATTTCAGCATCAAAAGTTTGAAAAAATAACATGTCTGAGCTTTTGGTTATAGCTTTAAAGTTTTTGCTGTGATTATATTTGTGTCCACAGTATTTTCAGGAATATGCTGTCATCTGCTTCCTTTGATGATTTACACGGTTTTACTCATCACAAATAGAGCAGTTTGCTTTCACATTTATGTATAAGATACACAATGCAATTCTTCTACTTTACGCAGGCCCATACAGCACTGGCACTCTGTGCTGCATGAATGCCACTTTGCCCTATTCTTTTTCTTCTCTGCATAGTGTGACCTGAGGATGACAAATTATGGCCTAAAAAATACAACTCCTTGTGCACAGCCATCTGCTCTGCCCTCCGACAGGTTTTCTCAGTTGCAGCTGCACTTGTGTGCATAACCTCACTGCGGGGTTCAAGGAGGCTGTTGAACTAGGAAGAGTTCATTGCTGCTGTCCACGGGGAGTTCGTTGACATAATTTGGCTGCTTTCCATTCCAGGTGACAAGCCCTGAAGTATAGCAGGCAGCCATAAAAATACGCAAATAGCCTCCCCATGGCTATCTCTGCTTTTTTCCCATCCTGGGCTGTAATGCATAATTGCTGGTTTGCTAGAGTGAAACTCAGTCTCCGTCATGATTTGTTTGCCTATGATATATTCCTTTTGTATCGACTTAAGTTTTTCTTTTTCATTCTTTTTATGTAATGAGTAGTATTGCAATTGCCAGGCAATAATATGTATAATTTGAACCCATTAAGTTGAATTGTTACTGTAGCTAAGGAAAGACAACCTATGTTTTGTATAACTGCCCTGCCACCTTTCCATCATCGCTGCCCTACAAGATGGTGGCTGCTACTCCTCTGCTCTGAGTTACAGCCACAGCTCTGCATCATAAAGCAACCTTCTTTTGTTTCTATATTTTTAGGTCAAAAACATGGTTTGGCTGAGCAGAGCTGGGCTAGAGGCAGGGAGAGAAAAGCAGGGAAGGATTGGAATACAGGTGTATTAATTCTTTATTCTGTATCAAGTTCAAAGTGTATCTTCTGCTATCTGTGACTATAAGTGAAATCTGGAATGAAAGTACTGCTCTGAGAGGCACGAGAACCTTGTTTTGGTTTTGTCATTAACTGGTTGTATTACCTTGGGCAAGACCCTTAACTGTTCTGGGCTTCAGTTTTTTTTTTTTTCTGGTAAAATGAGACAGTGTGTTTATAGATTATTTCTGAAGTTCTTTCCAGCTTTAAAGTGCTGTGCATTTAGGGTACTGTGTTTCCTTTCATTATGTTACTGATGTTAGGTTTTCCACATATTTTTCTGCTTTTCATTAGATCCAATTTAGGGTATATACAAAATGTGGGGTCAGAAATGCTATTTTGGCACTGTCTATAACTTTTTTATTTTTCCACTAGAAGTGTAATTTTGAATGCCAAATTAAGTAATTGTTTTCACAAATGTTATGTGTATTTTTCTTATTCTGCTTCCCATATGTTTTATAAGATTTCTGCATGATGCAGTTTCTTTTAATATGTGTTTTTATTTTGAAAGTGAACAGAGTTATAATCTCTAGCATTGGAGGGGGAGGTATCAGCTCAGTCTCTGTAGATGTCCTGAATTAGTTTTCCCAAATCTTTTTTTTTTTTTTTGTAGAGACAGAGTCTCACTTTATTGCCCTCAGGAGAGTGCTGTAGCATCACAGCTCACAGCAACCTTCAGCTCTTGGGCTTGGGTGATTCTCTTGCCTCAGCCTCCCGAGTAGCTGGGACTACAGGCACCCACCACGACATCCAGCTATTTTTTGTTGCAGTTTGGCTGGGGCCAGGTTTGAACCTGCCACCCTCGGGTATATGGGGCCAGCGCCCTACTCACTGAGCCATAAGTGCCGCCCAGTTTTCCCAAATCTTAATTGTTTTTCATTGACAGTGCCCATATCCTTTAGGAGGGCAGAGAATCTTGATCAGGATCATTTTGTGGCCAATATTAAGAAACGCAAAATTGGTAGCAGCTTTTACAAGAACAGACAACTGCATGGACCTACTTCATTTGAAGGAGAAATCTGTGACTAGAAACCTGACATTAGGAACTCCATGATAACAGCTGCAGATGAAAGGGCAGGCTGAGAAAACAGAAATAGTTGGGCTGTCTTGTTTTAACAGAAAATATGTGCCTTTACTTTGACAGAGGTTATGATGGTTCACATGGCCTCATTAGCTGTTTTCTGTTCCTATATTACATTAAGATCATCACTGCAATATGGTATCCTTGTCTGGAGAAGGACTGCATAAAATAAGCCTAAATAATTTCTGTATTCATAAGTTTAAGAGTGCAAAAATGGGACTCATGTTAATAATAAGGGGGCAATTTTTATGTATATAGGTTAGAAACATAGGAGTGTGTTGTCTAAGGAAGCTGAAGTGCATCTTTTATTAGATAACTTTCACAGTAGATCAAGCAACCATGGTGGGGGGAATAATTACTTTGCTTTGGAAAAAATTTGAATCTGATGATCTGCAGAGAATACTTGAGTTTAGTTTCATTATTTCAAAGGTTATTTTCTCAATGTTATCTTTTCATCCTCCCTACAGTGCTGAATGTTCAATTGTTACTTTTCCATTTACAACTTTGTAGCCTACTTATACATACCCACACATACTGGATGAAGTCAGCAAAGAGGCAAATTTTTAGCTTTTCTTCAAATTCCTGAAAACATAAAACTAGGATTGGGGGAAGATCTCGTATAAAGGAAGGCATTATTGTTCATGCCAAATTTGAAAATACTGTTAAGTATCTGTTAAGGCTGTTCTGCATTTGAATGAAATAGGTATAGGAATATTGCTGGATTAAGTAGGCTAGATGGGTGACGTATGTGGGAGCTAAACTGCAAAGAAGGCTAAGACATCATTGAGTTACTAAAATATTATGGAATATGTACAATGATTTATACACTATTTCTATAACATTTTTAGTAAAAAATGTCTGAAAGTAATACTTTCACAAGCCAGTTAGGGCATGAAATATATTGCCCCTAACCTGTCATTAGAGGAGTACAGACAGTACCTAACCGTAGGGCTGTTGTTTTCCTTCTAAAATGTGTGGTTGAGGATAGAGCTTTGGAGACATTAAAGGAGAAGCTGGGGACAGCCACAAGGGGGCTGCCTTTCTGTTCTTTTCTCACACAATAGTCTGCATCTTCTATAAATAAATGCTAAATTATTTAAAGTTTATCAGTGTGAAGAACAGCAAAGTACTAGCCTAACTCAGGTGCCTGCAGAAATATTTATTTGGAATTCTGTCCTTAACCAATTGATGACTTTCCATTATTGGCATATGTTTCTGTTCTGTCTATTTGAATGTAGGGAAGCCACATTCTGGCAGTATGTTTACAAATTTTGGTGTTGCTTTGTCTTTATGAGTCTGCTTCCCTGTCCTTATTTCAGCAAACTTTTTCTCTTTTTTCGTGGTGATTGCCTTTGATTCAGTTTGGAACATCATAAATTCCCCTTTGGAAGGACTGGTATCCATGTTTGCCACTTTTCTGTGTTCCTGGTACCAAGCACACAGAACATCAACTAAATAAATTGATGTTATTTAGTGACTAACTGGATGTACATCTAAATGAAGGGGATGAGTTCTATAAATAAATGAAATACCAAATGTTATTCATTTATCAAGCCAAACCACAAAGCGTTTATTACATATAGAAATTATTTTATTCTTTTTCTTACCTACTCTGTTAAAGAGCTGTCCAGATACCTTTTCACTTTTCTTTTACTATCCACCGTTATGTTACCTTAGACTTTGCTTCTGGTTCCCCTAAACTCTTCAGGTAGCATTTACATTTATTTTCTTATGTTTGGATATAGGGAATGCAACTCTGTTCATGATGGAAAAATTCACACTCAATTTCCTTGTTGTCTCTGTTCATTTTTCCATGACATCATGTCTGGAATAATGACATTTATCGACATTTTTACAATGTCAGATGTTTTGGTACATAAGCATTGTAATTCATTAGAATTTTTTTCTGCCAAATAACTTTCTTAGATACAATTTCACCTAAAAACATCACTGGTAGTTTATATGATTTGGGAGGAGAAAGTAACATGAGTTTTATTGACTTCTAGAATTTTCTATTATTAACTGTTCATTTGCAATTAATCCTCAGTTTTATGCATAAAAGAAAATAATGGTATGAACAGTTTAAAATAATAGATATAAGCAAAGATATATACTGGGGTTACATTTTATGCTGGAGTAGGTAATAAGACAAGTGTAGAGGTTAAATATCACTTATTGCCAAACTTACACTTGAAATTCTCTTGGAATTTTCTGTTTATTCAACCTACATAGTATCTATGTATACAAACTTTAATATATGTACATGGGTGTAATTTTTTGTGAAGTCCAAAATAAGAGGAAATTCCTTCAGCATTGGAACAGATAGCATTTTCTTCCCTTGATTATCAGACATGGGGTGTCTGAGCCATGTGGTTGGTCTGAGCTCTGGTGTGGCCTGTTATGGCAAGATTTTTGCACTCCAAAAAGCAAAAAGGTATCACACTTCATTCAGGGAATGCAAACACTGAATTATTGAATGGAATGGAAGATAGAACAGCTTTTGCTATTTAAATTATTTTTTCTTACCAAATATACCTGATTGATTATCATAAACAGATAAATGTTTATGTGCTATATATTGATGCTCTTGTGTTGGTATTTCAAAATAATGCTTAAGATTGCAGAACAATTTTAAAGGTAGATTTGAGTCTGTCTATTTGTTATTCCAGGAACCCATATTTTTCTTTTTTCTTTTTTTTTTTTTTTGGCCGGGCTGGGTTTGAACCTGCCACCTCTGGTATATGGGGCAAGCAGCCCAATCCTTCGAGCCAGAGGCGCCACCTGGAACCCATATTTTTCAAAACTAATAATGAAGCCATACTGTTCTTCCATTTTATTCTTTAGCTCAACTATGTCTCCAATTTTAATATCAATAAATCATTATTCAAATGAGTATCCTTTAATGAATTCAAACTCATTGTGAGTCAGGCCTTTATATTATCTCTGTGTGTCTTCATTTTAAAATTTTTCTCTAGTGATGCTTAGAAAATGAGAGATTGTTCCATCTACTGCAATGAATATTGCCCAAGAATGCGGACTTCAAATTTCTCTGCTTGCCTGTGGGTTGTGTGGGGAGAGAAATTAAAAGTCTAACAGCTGTTTCACAGGCAGTTGACAAAGAGGACAAGAGGCTGACGGTATTTTTATAATCAATAAACAATACCAACATATGTTTTCCATATTGTTCTGTGACTTGGTTTGGACTTTCACATGCAAGTTTCCCACATCAGGAAGAAAGTTTCTGATAGCTTTTGCTCTTAACTCTTGCTTCATAGAATTGCCAATTTGAGGCAGCTGGGGATTATGTGCAGAGATAGTTTAGTTGCATGTGGATTCTTTTCTTTTTCTTTTTTTCTCCTTTCCTTTTCTTCAACTTCACAGTATTGTTTCTTTTGGCTAATCTGGTGAATTCCTGGAAAGTTTATGGGACTTGGGGGAGTGCTTTGCCCTGCAGCAAACTTAGTTCAGCTTCCTTGTTAAGGCACATTGGTCCTGGCCTCTGGTGCAGTGGGTCTGTTTTGGCCCCTTGGGAAAGGGAGTATCCTGTCTTTCTTAATAATGAAGCAAAGGATGACTCCAAAAGAGAATTGGCAGCCACCAAAAAGAACGCGGTCCAGTTCTCCTCCGGCGCATACACCTCAGCCAGAGAGGACTTGTGAAATCTCTCATCAGGCTTTAACGCAGTTAAACACATATTTTTCTTTATTCTCTTGTATTTTATAGCAATATTGTGAGTAGTTAACCAAATTAAAAAGGGTAATATAACTTCTATTAATCCTGAAAATTTGAAGTATATATTACGCGAAAACCTCTTAGAATTTTCAGTTTATTCATTACCCATGCTTCAACACCCATTCACCAAGACCATAAAATCGTAATTCAAATCACTGGGTTCCATCTTATTAACAAGCTCTACAAAACAAAAGATTACGCCAACCATGGAGAAAGTTCCGAGGATTATGTGACACTGTAAACAATATTTGCCAAAATGCTGTACCAGAATACTCGTTAGTTTCCTTGTCATCATTTGGTGATCATATAATTTGAGATTACCAGACCTTTGGAATGTGACTGAGGTGCCTGAGAAAGCACCGGAAAAGCGGGGCAAGAGGACATTTTGCAGGAAGTGGTACATGGACACTGCAGCCAGACTGTCGGTTCCATTCTTACACATCCCTTTGGCAAGTTATTTATCCTCACTTTGCCTCAGTTTCCTCCTAAGCAATTTGGGGATAATAGTACTTAGCATGATGAGCTGTTCTGGTGATTAAATGCATATGGCTTTGTATGGTAATTACAACAGTTCCTGGGACATCATTAATACGATTTAAAGGTTTGATTTTGATAAATTCTTCTATCAGTCTTTTAGGGCAGCAGTAACATAGTATCACAAACAGGGCAGTTTAAAATAATAAATTTGTTCTCCCATTCTAAAAGCTAGCAGTCCAAGTCAAGGTGTTAATGGGGTTAGTCCCCACTGGATGCTCGGGGAGAGTCTGTTCCACGCCTTTGACACAGCTCTTCTGCCCAGCTCTCCTTGGCATTCCTCGGCTCTGAGATGTGCCCTCTTGTCGCTGCCTCTCTTCCCACGTGGCATTCTCCAAGTGTGTCTCCTGACTCTTCTTCTAAGAGAAAAGCAGTTATATTGGATTAAGGGACCACCTTATATCCCTAGGACCTTATTGTAACTAATTCCATCTGCAATGACCTTATTTTTAAACAAGATCACATCCTGAGGTACTAGGCGTTTCGACATCACCATTTTATTTTGGGTGTTTGTGTGTGTGGGAGAAACAATTCAAGGCAGAATAGAACTAATTTAAAAAATAAATAATACAGGCTTGTTTAGCCTGTGTTTTGAATGACATTATGGGGGGTGTCAGTTTCCGGGTGTGTGAATGTCAGAGGTGATACTGGACCATCTCACCTCTATAACATCCTTTCTTGACCTGGAGACCGGAAAATGCAGAGGAGCGGCTCCTGGTTTCATAACCCTGGGTCCTCCATCAATGCCAGGGCTCTGCGGAGGTGCTCCTGTCACACAGGTCTGTCTCTGTGCCTCAGACACACCAGACTCCTACTGACTAGGCTCTTATTTACTCATGGCCAGTAGATTTATGGACCTCTAGTTTTTTTTCCTGTTTTCTCACAACTAAACTTTATTTCTTGTGACTTGTCATTTGTTGAATTAAACAAATAGAAAACTAAAATTCGCAGCAGTTTAATATAGGGGGATACAGGGACATTGGAATCCATTAGACCTGGCATTATGTCTCCACTCTGCCATTTACTGTCTATGGACTTCGGACACATTATTTTGCCGATCTGAGATTCAGTTTCCTCACATGTAAAAATGGAGATGATGTTTGCATAGAATAATGCTTCATCCACAGTGGGCACTTGATACATATTTGTCAGTGAATAAATAGGTGAATTAATAACTCAACAGGATTGTTGGGAAAATTAAATGCGATAATGAGCACACAGTGCTTAGTACAGAGAAAGCAGTCAATGAATGATAGCTCTTACTTTTATTCTCTTCTCCTCAATTCAAATTCTTTTTTTACCTGTCTACATTTTAGTAGTTCTGCTATAATATCCCAGGTTTTAAGTACACAAGTCATCTTTAATTTCTCCCTCTATTAATGTTGCTAATCACCATGTTTTATCAGGTTTTCATTTGAAGTCTCTCTGGAGGCCAATTTTTCCATAGCAATTGTGATGACTTTGCTATCAGTCTTTTCCTGCTGTCCTCCTGGCATTGTGTCTGTATGACAGCAGACTCCTGAGGACCCTCTTATCTCCGGTATCTTCTTTCTATAACACACCCTGCCATCCTTGATCGTTTCCACCAGTTGAGTTACACCAGTCCTATTTCTGATGGGCTTTGTTTTGATAACTTAGTCTTATTGACAAGACCTGTGTCATATACCGGAGACATCACTGGGCTTACTAGACGCTTTTTTCCTTCTTTTAAACTGGAAGACAACATAAATGTATGGATGCTTAATTATCTATATTGTATTCTGATGGCTTTAAGACATTTACTGTATTCCTTGATGTGGCTATGGTGGCAACGTTCAAAAGACTGACATAGTCTTGAGGTTTTGACAGTGTTTGTTTAACTCAGAATTTGTCTCGGCTTGAAAACTTTTCTTGGGTTTATTTTTAGTTATGTTTGTTTCTCAAGTGCTTCAAGTTTTAAAACTATACGTTATTTTGGTATAATGAAAGATACTCAGGTTTCCATCACATGTGAATTTGTCCAAATTTAGTTTTGATCTATATGGCTAGAACTCAGGCTACAGGAGGACAACAGCTCTATTTATGAGAAGGATGTCATCTTTGAAAGATATGTAGTGCCTTATAGTAGAGGTTTTCTTCCAATCCTGGAATTATGTCTTTATCTAGCCTATAGTCAAATTAGTCCCTCTACTCCATGGTAAACATATTCTTTGCCAAAGTGATAAGAATATCTGGAGTATGGAAAAAGCCAAATGACATCATTCTCATTGGGATAAATAATGAATGAAGATTTAGGTTATGATTATAAACAATTAACAAATATTGTAGAAACTTAAATTATGATTAAATCTTGTCAGTTAGCCCTCAGTATATTGGCCCTTCCAAAACAAGCCAGTGTATTTTCCTGTTTCAAACTACAAAACTCACCTCTTCCATTTTTAATTTACTCTAGATTGAAAAATTTTGGCTTCCTCACCAAGTACTGGCATGATCTTGAGAGAGACACTCGCCATCACTGGATTTCAATTCTCTCACTGTGAAATAAGGAGTTTGTAGTGTATATTAGATCGATTCTGAAGATTTATGAAATTGAATTTTTTTTGCATTGAATATTGTAACCATCCATGGCATGGGCTTTTTGAGATAGCCTGCTAAAAGAATAGGTCACATTATGATTTTTTATCATTTTATGTGATTTTTTAAAAATCCTTCAGTGACTCCCCATCATGATCACAGGGAAAACAGAAGTCCTGTTAATGGAACTGATTCCATAGTTAGGTTCCCTTCTCACCCCCGGCCAGCCCCACTGCCTTCTTTCCTGTTACTGAACATGCCACACACTCAATCCTCAGGTCCTTTGGCTTTGTAGTTTCCTTTCCTGGAATTTTATATTCTTGGATATCGACTTAGGTTAACTTCTTTCAGATCTTTATTCAAATGTCTCTTTCTCAACCAACTTTTCCTTGCTCTCCTGAAAAAATGTGCAATTTCCCCCTACATTTCCTAGCCTAGTCCCTGCATTTTTTTCCCCTAGCACTTGTTCACATCCACCATATATTACACACAATAGACTGTGCATAATTTTTTGATTACCTCCTGCATCAAAATGTAAGGAGAGGAATTTTTGTCTATTTTGTTCACTGCTCACTCAAACTTTGTTGAAAGAATGAAGAAAAGAATGAATGAAGGATAGAAATCCATTCTCCTGGAAGTCGGGTGGTAGTGTATTGAAAGTTTTGATTCTCATTTAATCTTGCAGCCACCTGTGGACAGCCTCTGTTTTTTTCTTGAGCATTGAGTAATTGTAAACATGAGACTATATAACATCCCATGTGTGTTTTGACTCTGGGCATTGGAAATCCTCTTTAATCACTGATCAAGTGAATGCTAATCATATGTTATGCAATAACAGCTAATTCATTATATAGAGATAAAAGCCATTCTTAGTTAATTAAAATTAGCACTTTTCTACCCCTCAAAATCAATCTTTCCCCTTCCTGTTTCTCTTTTAGTGGTTACATTTCAAATGGATTTTCTTTTTTTTTTTCTGTTTTGGAAAAAAAATCTTTAGCTACTTGAAGTTCACAGTCCTAAAAATATTATCTGGGGTAAACACTTTAAGAACTTTATTTGGTTTAAGCAAATTTAATTAGCTAAGATCCATAAGGTATTGCAGCTAACTTTAGGATAAAATGATGAGTTTGTTTACCTCTGACCCATCTGCCTCATGGATACTATCACTCACTCTGTGTACCTGTATCTGCCATGACTCAAAAAGGTAGACAGTCATTTTGGTGAAATTAAAGTCTCTAGTACTGAAAACACAGGTAGCTTTTGAAAAGCCCATGAGGTAAGTAAGAAGACTTGAATTTTGTTGTTTATATGACACCATGTCAATCTCCTTTGCTCCTTAAAATGTCAGTCTGCTCCAGAGGTTGATGAGTCTAGTTTGTTATTCACTGGACTTGCCTTTTCCAAACATTTTCTTTGAGCAACTAATGTTCAGTTTTCAGGGTTTCGGCCAGCAAAGCCATGCCAGCTATGCTGTGTCAGCGGGGCCAGTTTGTGGCCTTCTAAACAGGCTTTAGATGAATTGCTGGTTTTAGTCCCTAGTTGATTAGCTTGATGAAATGAGCTTCTAAATGCTTATCCCTTCTATTTATTTTCATTTTTATGGCTTATGTTGCATATTCTCTTTCCTACTTTGTGATGTTCTGTTAAAAAATTCTTGAGGTCCCAGGGTACTTATTGGTGTGCAACCAACTCATGATGTTCTTAGACATGCATGGTGTCTGACAAATAATTTAGATTTTTAAGGCAAACGTGGAGATCTTTAGGGTTGGTTAGAGCTAGATCCTACTGGCAGGTGGTAGGCACATTGCTGAAAAGTATCTTTTGCTATACCTAATTAATTCCCATCAGAAGCGAACTGATCCTTGACTATAGATCCCATCATCAACCTACTTGCTTCTCAGTCAACATATTTATTTGCATAAGCTGCAGCCTGGTACTAGTCACTCCCACCACTAACCTCTTCATTGTGCAAACACAGCAAGGATATGGAGGCGACCTGGTGTCTTCAGCTTGCAGAACTAAGGGTCACGGTTTTGCTTCTTTCCACGTCTGTTCCTCTTATTTTCCACGGACCATTTCTTGGTCATCTGAGGAGATGAAGGCGAAGTCCAGATTCCAAGTGTTTGGACACCAGCACAAAGCTGATGGGTATGTGGTAACGCCTGTGTGGTGCCAGAAGCTTGACTGCTTGTCTGAGCTTTTCCAACAGTGCAAAGTAAAAGGATAAAATTGACAAGGATTTCTATTTATTTTCTGTAGCTTGGGTCATTTCATTTTGTGATTCATTCATCTGGAAAGAGTTGTAAAAGGAATTTGCCACCTCCTATGGTCTGGTGTCACTTAGCACCATTTGAGACGATGGGCTGTGTATACTTGAGCTTTATAGATTTGGAGTTATTTATGTCTTTTTAGGCTCCATGTAATTGACATGGATCCAGATGCTGGGATGTGGAAGTTATAAGGTAATCACCGACATTGCCTTCTTATCAAGTTAGTTAGATTTTGCCTCAACAGCAAAATATTTATATCAATTTTTTTATACCTGTTCTCATTCCCTTACCTGCCCACCAAACAATTATTTATTTCTCAAGATTCAAACCAAGTGTCTCTTCACCTCGAAGTCTTTATTTACCAACCTTTTGTTTCCAGGAGAGATTACCTTTTTAGACTTTAAGCCCGTCATATAAGTGTGATTTGGAGCTAATTAAATAAATGATTAACATATCTCTGTCTTCAACTATTATGGTCAATTAGGGGTTGACTATCTATGCTGCCTACTGGGTTATTATGCCTTGAATTTTACTGCTGTAGTTATCAGCAAAATTTTTAGGAAATTACATTAAGTTTTTTATCACATTATCTAAATTGGAATCCAAATAAATATTCATTTATCCTAAATACTTAGCAAGCTCTTATGCTTTCATAAATGCCACTCAGAATTTATTTGCAGTGAAATATCATGCAGTTAATTTTGGACTAATCTGAAAGGTAGATTATAGCTATTATTAATGGATAATTGTCAAGTATAAGGTTTTCACCTTGCCAATTACATGACACTTTAAATTTAGAATTACATAGTTCTAAGGGCCAATGTAAAATGTGTTGCAGTCCAGAATACATTAGGAATAACAATTTTTAAGATTTACACAAGACCCTAAAACTTTTTCCAAATATTACACAGATTTGCTAAGTAATCCTATTTAAACAACATCCAAAAGACATAGAAATGTTGATGGAAGACTATTTTGTTTCAAAATATTTTTCAATTTGTGTTAAATTTAACTCTCTTATATCCAACATAGAAATATCTTTTTCAAGACAAGCCATTTTATTTGTATATGAAGAAAAACAAGGATCATTAATCTTTGTAAACAAGTTTAGAAATAAATCATGTTTTCATTTTCAGGAATGAAGCAGCCTTTGAGAAAACAAGACAGACCTTGAAAAGTTCTGGAAGAATCAGGAAGACCTGTGTTTTGTTACCAGACCCAGCAGCTGTCGGGGTAAGTTATTCGACCTCTTTGGGCTGTGCTCTTCACATTAGTGAAATAATATATGTGAACAATATTTCTTTGTAGAGAAAAAAAACGTAAGAGAAGAGCTTGGGAATCTCAAGTGAAAGTCTATTGCAATAGTCCAGGAGAGATTTCATACATCAAAAATAATTCACAAATGTTACAACTTCCTGGCACTCACCTATTGCGTAAGGGTGGGTGGTTCTATCAGAAAGTGGAAGAAGATCTTAGAAGGTCTTTTAGCTTTGGAATTACTTTCGTCTGCTCATTAATAAACTGTCTAAAATTCTTGTTAATTTTAGATGCTTTCTATGGTCTTATTTGTATTTTTCACAGTAAATGAAAATGTGATGTTTGATTAATGCTCTTAATAAAGGTTATTTCCTCTGTAGCAGAAATAAGTTTAAATAAATGAATTAAGATAGCAAAGAAGGATATGGTGGGGCTTATGTTGAACAACAGAATGTGTGCCCATCTTAATTCTCCAGCAGCTCATTCCTTACATGAACCAAGAGTTCTCTGGACTGATATAACAAAAGGGAAAAATATGGAGTAGTATGTTTAATGTTCCCAATTTAAAAACACTTTTACTTTTGCAGGGCACGTCTGGCTAGGGGACCTTCTCTTGGTCACCAGTGCTTTATAGTCTGTGCCAACACTGCTGAGATGGTGGGTAGAATCCTGACCTTTGCAAACTAGGAGTAGGATATAAGTGCAAAAAACATACTTTGAGAATAGAAGTTTTTGTAATGAGGAAAATATGTTCTGCTTGACAGCCAGCAGCTGCTCTAGCAGATTAGTCATATAGAGGAGTGTGGCATATCGACTAGGCCAAGGAGAATGTTAACTATCCTAGTGTGCCTGGTGGGATAATCACGTCATTAGTCACCATGGCCACTCTTAGCTGGGCACTCATCCACACTGAGAGACCCTTTTGCTTGTCTCCAAGCAAGTCCTTATTCTATTTCCCCATAGAAACTATTCTAAAATGTCACCACTCTTTCAAGGCCTTTAATTTTCCATATCTTTATTTCTCTTAAAATATGGATTTGTTCTTCCTCTTGGTGAAAATCAATGCTATCAATGCTGAACTTCATTTTGGTTCAAAGAAAGTATCATTGCCATTTGCTGTCACTTCTTTTCACCAGTCTCGGAAGAATGGAGCCTTTTTTCTGTTCGTGGCTATTATGCTTTTTTCTCTTACAGAATCAGCATCTGTCTGTCCCTTCGCTGTATTTTCAATCTCTATCTTTGTCTCTCTTTCTGGCTCTATCTTTCTCTTGTGGCTGGCTCCTTCCCATAGTCCACTAATAAGCTCTTGTATTTCCTAGGTAAAAATTGTAAAAATAGAGCAAAATGAAAGCCAGCCTCCTCCTGTTCCAAATTTGTGTACTTCCCTGGCTTCTGACTCTTTTTCCTGCCCATGCCTTTCTTCCTAAAGAGGACCTGCTTTTGCAAAACCCAGTTCTTTTGTTCCCACTTGTGCTGTAACTCCTGCCATCAGTACGGCTCCCACACATGCCCCCTGCACATCCTCTCACAAAGCGTGTGTCTTCTTGGTAAAGTATATTCAAAATATTTCTGTGGTTGGTGTGATATCTGAAACTTGCTTCTAAATAATAAAGGAAGGGGAACATAAGAAGGAGGTTAAGACTAAACAGAATTGGTTATGCCTGGATAGTTGTTGAAGCTGGGTGATGAGTTCCTTGGCAAAACGTAGGATCTTCCAAGTCCAAAACTGATGGCTTTTTTTTTTTTTATCTCTCAACTTATTTGACTTCTTTGTAACCTTTACTATTATCTTTCCGTGACGTATTCTCCCTTAGCTTTCATATCTCTCTTGAGTTACCTTCTTCTCCCTGCCCTCTGTCTCAGTCTCCTTCTGATTTTGTTGTCTTATGTTCATTACTTAAGCACCGATTTTTTCCAGAAATGTGCCTTAACCTCCTTCCCTTTCTTACATGTTTATGGCAGCTGGAAAAAATGACCTCTGTTGACTTCCACCACAGTCTACATTTAGCACTTAATCTTTATTTTTTTTCAGACAGAGTGCTATGGCGTCATAGCTCACAGCATCCTTAAACTTTTGGGCTCCAGTGATTCTCTTGCCTCAGCCTCCCAAGTAGCTGAGACTACTGGCATGTGATGGGGGCTGGTCTCAAACTCCTGAGCTCAGGCAATCCACCCACCTCGACCTCCCAGAGGGCTGGATGACAGGTGTGAGCCACCACACCTGGTGACCACTTAAACTTTTATTTCAGTATAACTTGAGCCAATGATCCCCAGTTCCATATTTTCAGTTGTGGATGCCTTCAGCAACATTTCCAAAATGGAATTAATTATCACGCCCCCACCCCCCAACCTGCTCTTGATTCTCTAATGCCACCTTTTCCTCTGGGAATTACTTATGCTTTCCCAAGAGTCATCTTGTTTAGTAAGTGCCTTCTCATTAATCACACTCTCCTCGATGCCCACTAGGAGTCTATTTCTGCCACTTGGAACATAGCTTCCCATTGTTCATGCATTTTATTTGCTGTTTTTCTCTTTCCATACTGTGACTTCTCCAAGGGTAGACAAGGCATCAGGTTCATTTTCATGTTTGTTGGAATAACTAATCATGTATTCCTGAATTAGTGCTAAAGAGATGGTTCAAAGATTCCCAAAGAACAGTTTATGATTAGAGAATATGCTTGGGAATCCTACAGTCTACTCCAATCCTGATGCTGCCAATTATTAGCTTTGTAATGTAGGAAAAATCACTAAGTTCTAGTACAAAGTCACTTAATGCTTTTATTTCTGAGCTGCAACAAAATAAATTCCCAAACTTTAAATGGAGAAAAATTTAGAAATGTAATTTATTTCTTTAAAATATTTTTGTTATTAAGATGTCAAACCCTGCATTTATGTAACAAGTCATTTTTTTAGATGCAAAATTGTTCTAAGTTTATATAATAAATATAATAATAGTACATTATATATAATGTGTCATGTATATATTCTTGACATTATGGAAGAATCCTGTATCTTTCAAGGATATTGCCATGTAAACCAAACTTGAGGATCATTTATTATAAATGGAAATTGAGGCTCAATGAAATTTTAAATAACTTGTCCAAGACCACACAATTAGTGGCAGCCCTGGGATTTGACTGTGGTTGTCTGAATCCCCATGCATGCTTCTTACTATCATGAAATGTATCATAAATTCATAATGAAAAACTCCACAGTTACTTGGTCAGTCCACTGGGTCTTGGAATATTTTTCTTTACAATGGTATCTCTTTGCATAGTAAAAAGACGATAGGTAGAGATGTATGTAAAACTTGTGAAATTTAACTAACTCAAAGTAAGATATTAATGGCAAGTAAAGAAATTTATGAAAACCATTATTTAAAAAAATATTTCTAGACTTGACAACAAAAATAAAAGCAATTATTCAAACCTCAAAATGGCATGTTTACCTGTCTTGATTTGTCATACAGTTTAATATTTGGTTCCTTCCTCAATTCAATCATCTTTTCTACCAGATCTTAAAATTCACTATCTTGCCCTAAAATTCTTTTTTAAACCCATCTTCTTAACTCTGTGGTCCACATATTATGATTTGTGTCTTGAGTATATACTTAATAAAGTAAGGTTCTTAGTACAATTATCTCAGAGAACCACAAGAAATGCAATTATATCAATAAGTGATTTCAGACGATTCCTGTAGTTGTGATGGAAATCTGTGGATTTCATTACTATGAAACTCTATGCAGCCTTCTTTGTTGTGGGTATAAGGCTTCAGCAAATCTGAGGCCTGAAGTTCTCAAGCTAATTGCATTTGACCAGCTCCTGAGCTTGAGTTCCTGCCTACTAGTATGGCAAGTATAAATCATTGCTATTTGGAGAGCCTCTGTAATGCATTTTGCAGAACAACAAAAAATAAGAATGAAGAAAGTGAATAGTTTTTAAAATAATGATCTTCTTAAATAATGACATTTAACTTTTGGGATAAGGCACATTAAACTGTAATCCAAGAGGAAGTCAATGGTTCCTCCATTCAGGGAAGTGGCTATATGCGGGATGTCCCAAAAGCCACCCATAAGGTTGCAATTCATAGGTGAAGAATGGGCCATTGTAACTAAATGTACCTTTGTTTATAACATATTAATTATACAATTTTATAAAATGTTTACAAAATATTCTCTACATGTTGACTACCTCTTTATAAAATATTATAATCAATATGTTGTAAATATACATTTAACTATAATTTCTCATTTTCTCCCCTATGTATGGCAACTCATGGGATACCCTGTATATATTTATCTTACAGAATACCATTAGAATGTGTGGGTATTCTGAGAAATAGGAAGGATATAGTTGTATCAACCATTATTTTGGCATATTAAACTGTGATATACTTTACCTTCAAGCAGCCTTCTTTTTGATTTTAATAATAGAATATAACTTACTTAGTACTTGAATATATATGTGATTAGTAATGCCTTATAAAAATATTTCTGATAATTTATATGCTGTGAAGGATTGCTTTAAATAATTCAGAAGGGAAAAGGATGGATAGATTAAAGATAAAATGAGCCTGAATGTCAGGTGATATATGTTGAAGCCGTATAATGAGCCAATCTGATGCATATGATTGGAAATATGTGTGTGTGCATGTGGGTATGTGTATGTCCATCTTTTTCTTTTAACTATAACCTCTTGAACTGTAAGGATGGTAAATTTTATTTTCAACTAAGCAACTGGTGGTGGCATAAATACTACATGTACTCATTGCTAAAGGGGATACAAAGAATATAAAAACCCTGCCCCAAATTCCTTATAATCTAGTTGGGAAAATCACCACACACAAACAAAAATTCTTGGAGGTTAAATATTGATACAAAATTTAAATAACATTTCAAGAGAATAGTGAAATAATTAAGACACCATGAAAAAAACCCTCAATAAATTATATAGCCTGTAATTGCTCCATTTTACCTTATTATCTGCAGGAAGTTTTATTAAAGTAAATGTATTTAAGCCTATTCTTAAAAGGTAGGCCTCAGCTAAATAATGAAGAAAAGAAAAAGCTTTTATTAACTTAAGGAAAAGGAAGGTGGAGAGATGAGCAAGACAAATTGGGTAATGAAAACCTAAGTTTTTAAGTTCATTAATTTATTGAAAATAATAAAACTTTATATATAAATATACATAATTTAATTATATTATATGTAATATATTATAATATATAATTATAATGATATAATTACATTATGTAATATATTATAATAATATATATCATATACATAATTATAATTATATTATATTATATATTATATAATTATATGCAATATAATTATATTTGATTATAATACATATAATTTAATTATAATTATAATTTTATATATAAATATAAATATAATTTATGTTGGGGGATTAATGAGCAAGTTAAATAATTTAAACATTATCTTGGACATGAGAGAACCACTAAAGATGTTTTGCCATGAAGAGATTTTGCCAAATAAATATATAGTAAAACTACTACTGTAACAGCACTTATTGAGGTACAAAATGGTGGGGCAAAATAAAAATAATAATCAGGAAATTACTCTAATAACCTGTGAAGGAGGTCATAAAGGTCTTCCTTAGGCTGACAGAGCAAATAAGAGCAGGAATCCAACAGGAAGAGAGCATTTGTCAGACTTTTCAGATAGATTAGGGTTGAGGGTCTAGGAAAGTGGTCTCCTCTGTAATCTCCATTATTTCTAGTGTACTTTGCTTAATAAAATAAATATGCTTCTGAAAAGTTTCAACTGGCAAACATTTAGCAGCTTCCAAATAAGTAGAGGAGAATGGGAATAACTGTGAAGGATGCCAAGTGTCAAAACTAGTTGGTAGATGTTGCTTTTAGTTCTCTTGTTAACTATAACATTATTAATAACATTTGTGAATGTGAAGAAAAGTTTGATGTTGTTCTTAGTAATGGTATCTCTACTTGTTTGACCCATTTAAATTCCACAGGGGTTATTTATCTAGCTCTATGGAGACAGTGTATTTGGTATAACAATAGGAATTTGAGCATCCACAAACCAAATTTATGTGCTTATTCTGAGATATTCATTCCAGGGAAAGGCCTATTGGGCTAATATGTACTTTTTAGATTTTTCCACAGGTCTTAATGAGCCAACATTAATACTGGCACTGAAATCTCTGTAGTATATGAAACATGATATGGGAAACAATTTCTCCAAATCTGCCAGATTGGAGGGTAAGATGTATTTCACTTCTGTTGTGTCTAGAGTTTTCCAAGTTTTGGGTGGAATGTCAGCTTGCAGTCTAGGTGATCACCCTGCTTTATAATTAGCTGCAGTAAACAGATGTCAGGATTTGAATTTTGACAAATGGCAAATAGATTTAAAGATAACGTTTCAGCTCAAACTACATAGCCTTAAAAAAGGAAATTCTGTCATTTGTGATAAGGTGAATGAAGCTGGAGGAAATCGTGCTAAGTAAAATGAACCAGGCACAGAAAGACACATACTGCATTATTTCACTTATAGTGGAATATAAAACAATTGAATTCATAGAAGGAGAAAGTAGAGGGCTGTTTAGCAGATGCTGACTTGAGAGAAATGAGGAGATACTAGTCAAAGTGTACAAATTTACAATTAGGCAGGATGAGTAAGTTTTAGTCATCTGTTGTAAAACATGGTAAATATAGCTAATACTAATATATTGTATATTATATTTCAAAATGTCAAAGAGTAAATTTCAAATGCTTTTCATCACAAAAATAATAAATTTTGAGGGAATGACTGTGTTAATTAGTTTAGTTTAACCATTCCATATTGTATGCACATGAACTTTATGGATAGCCTGTATTATAATATCACATTGTATCCATAAGTATATAAACTTGAACTTGTCTACTTACAATAAAATACATAAATAAAACATAAGGTGAGAGTACATATCCATAAAAGACTAGAGTTTTGTATGTGATTTAAGTTAAATTGGTATCAGCTTAACATAGAGTCTGATAACTTTGAATGTTATATGTAGTTCCAATGGCAACCACCCACACACATAAAAAACAACTATAGAGTATAAGTAAATTGAAATGGGAAGGGAATCAATTTATGAAATACAAAAAAGTCAGTTAAGCCCCCAAAAGGCAGTTATCTAAGAAATGAGAGACTAAAAAGGCAAAAGACAAACAGAAAACAATTTAAAATGGCAAAAGCAAATGCTTTCCTATAAGTAATTACTTTAAATAGTTTAAACTCCCCAATCAAAAGACATAAATTGGTAGAAGGAATTAAAAAACAGAGTCCAACTATATTCTGTCTACAAGAGACTCACTTTAGATCTAAAAACACACATAACTTTAAAATAAAAAGGTAAAATGATATGCAATGAAAATAGTAACTAAAGGAAGATGTGGCTATATTCATAACAGAAAAATAGATGTTAAGTTAAAAACTGCCATAAGAGACAAGGAAAGACATTTTATAATGATAAAAGTGCCAATTCACAGAGGAAATATAATAATTATAAACATATATGCACCAAGTACTGGCTTTAAAATGTATATAGCAAACACTGACAGAATTGGAGAAAGCTATAGACAGCTCTAAATGAATAGTAGGAGATTTTAATAGCCCACCTGAAATAAGAGAACAACCTGACCGATGACCAATAAAGATACAGAGGGCTTGAAAAACACTATAGACTAATTGGATCTAATAAGCATATACAGTACATTGCACCTCAGAAAGGTAGAGTACACATTCTTTCTCAAGTGCATATAGAACAGTGACCCAGATAGATTATGTGTTAAGCCACAAAACAAGTCTCACTGAATTTTAAAAATTGAAACCAAAGTATCATTTCAGATCACAATGGAATAGAATTAGAAATCAATAGTGGAAGAAACACTTGAAAAATTCACAGTTTTGGAACTGAACGTATGGTTAAACAACCAATCTGTCAAAGTTAAAATCACAAAAAATTATAAAATATATTGAGGCAAGAGACAAGGAAAACACAATATGCCAAAATGTATGAGATGTAGGGAGCAGAAATAAGAGGAAAACTTCTAGCTATAAACAAAGAAAAGTCTTAAATCAACAAACATAAATTTATACCTTAAGGAAGTAGGAAAAGAAAAAATAAAACCCAAAGTTAGTAGAAGAAAGGAAATAATAAAGGTTAGATCAGAGATAAATGAAAGAGATAATACAAAAACAATAGAAAAAATCAATGAATTTGAGTTATTTCTTTGCAAAGATCAACAAAATTGAGAAATCCTTTGCTTGAAAAAGTAAATAAAAAAGAAAGCTTAACTGAAATCAGAAATGAGATTATTACCAATTTTTCAAAATAAAATGGATTATAAGGGAGTATTATGACCAATTATACAGCAATAATTTGGACAACCTAGGTGAAACTAGAAACATCCAACCTACTAAGGCTGAATAATGAAGACATAGAAATTATGAATAGACCTATAACTAGTAAGAACCAGTAACAAAAACTTCTCATCAAAGAAAATCCCAGGACCAGATGGCTTCACTGATGAATATTAACAAACGTTTACAGAAGAATTAACACGAATTCTTAAATACTTCCAAAAACATTGGAAAGGAAGGAACACTCCTTAATTCATTCTAGGAGGTCAGTATTACCCTGATACCAAAGTCAGACAAAGTCACAACAAGAAAAGAATACTATAGACCAATATCCCTGATGAATATATATATGTATACACATATATACATATATACAGACATATATATTTATCTTTTTTAAAAATACAGTTAACAATTTTATTTTCACATTTCACAATACAAATGAAATCTTTCCCATTTTTTGTTTTCACTTTTTCCCTTTGAAACCATTCTCTCTTTGATAGGAAGAGGGAGAAAGTCTTCCTTATCATGCTATTAGGAAAACACCCAGAGTCACAGCACCATGATCTCCTGGTGAAGAAAAACAAATAATACAAAACTGACATAAAGAAACCTCCCCTCTAGAGACTTTACCTCTTTCATGTTTACATGGATGGA